>CANUEY010162407.1:0-30960 GCA_948099555.1 Croton setiger | reverse complement strand
ATATATTAATGTAAAAATCACAGACAAAACAAATCAATTTTGTAAAAGTAGGAAAAAAATATAATACATCAAACTACAAAAATTTTAATAATTTTCCATTTATTATTTATTATTTTTTGAAGAAAGTTACAGGTGAAATAAGATAATATCAGGGAAAGCATAATAAAAAAATACTCTTCATATTCATTTATATTCAATAATGGTACTTTATTAAGTAAATTGTAATTTCTATGATCGGAATAAATATAATGGGCGTGGCTACCATGCGAACATCTGCATATGCGGTCGAATTTTTTCTTTTTTCTAAATTTTGTAAATTTTTAATTTTTTTTTTCAAACCAAATCAATGAATGATTGTATTTAGTATTAAGATTAATTTTAGAGACTCACAATTTATAGTTTTTACTCTGTTTAAAAATATCAATTAAAATAATCAGAACAATTGAGTTTTCTATGATCGGAATAACATATGTAAAACGCAGAATCGAGTTGGTAGTGGCAATTCTATTACGGTGATTGAAGATCCATGGGTGCAAGTTTGCTAGATTTTTGTGTGGCTTCAGCTAATACAACTGGGAGAGATGAGGTATTTGTTTCTAATTTTCGGGTTTCTAGTGGAATGCATTGAGATATTGAAGTGGGCAATACACTGTCAAGAATGGATATAAATTATTGTTGAATAATTTGCTGGCTTTTCCTTAGAAAATTGGTAATTTTTTGTGGGGATGTATTAGAGATTTTTTATGGATTAGACAGGGATTATGTGATGGTAGAGTGGAGGTTGATGATTTTTGCCCGTTTTGTGAACTGCATTTTGAATCAACTTGACATTGGTTTTGGATTGTTCTTTTGCAGGTACTGATTTTGTTTTTGGTGTACTGCTTAATGATTTAATATAAGCTCTTAATTTTATTGTTTATTTTTTTAAAATATCAAACACCTAAACTAATTAGAACCCCACTCTAATTAAACACCACCTAAACTTAAATTCAACGCTAATTAATAGTTGGATTCTTCTTTCTCTTTTTTTCAAAATTTGTTGAGCCCTATTTATAACCATCCAGCTAGTAGATTCAGTATAGCATGTTGGGTCCACTTTTTTCTCTCCCTTCCTGTTTAAAAAAAAAAGAACAACTCAAAAAAAAGTTTAAAAAAGTATATCTTTTAGAATTTTTTTTTTTACTTATACGTTAAATTGATTTAGCTAGCCGCTGTTTGGTCAACAATCGTTTCTACTGCGTCCAAGAGGAAAAATAAGGGGTTGTTTGGAAGGAGTAAAAGTGGAAGGGATAAAAATATAGAAGAAAATTGCATTAAAATGAGGAAAGTTGAAAAAGGGAAGAAATTAAATTTATTTTTAATCGTTTTAAAATCCTCCCAAATTGGAAGTAAAATAGAGTGAGAAAAATAAAAAGGTTAAAAAGACAATTTTTACAAAAAAAATAATAATAACGTTAACACCCACCAAATTTGATATCTCTTTCAATGTATTTTGTTATCTCTTGTTTTCAGTTATGTATAAATATAAATTACATGAATTAAATTTCGAGTAAATAAGTATATTTTGAAAAAATAAGCTAATAAATTAACTTTAAATAATTATACATAATTAGAAAAATTTAACAAAATTAAATAAAAGACATTTAAGTTTTCCACAATAACTATAAAAAAAAGATTAACCAAAATTTAGAAAGTATTTTGATTTTAAGCAATATGTAAAAAATATGGTCAATTCGATAACCTGATAAATTAGAAAAAATTAAATATTAATTTATAGAAAAATTACAGAAGGAAAAAGAACCCCAGGAAGCAAGAGAGAGGCCCATAACTGTGCGCCACGAGCAGCAGAAATTGCCAAGGAATGAGCTATCAATTCAAAGCCATATTGATTTCTGGTGGCTTCTCCAATACCTCCAATGGCGACTTTTTTGGGTGCATTTGGAAAAGTACCTCATTTCTTATTCTTAACAATTTCATCCCTCAACTTTTGCTTTCAAATTTTTTAGCCTAATTTTTTCAAATAATGTTTTGCTCATGTTGGTCAATTTTTTTTTCTCTTTTTCTCAACTATTTTTTAAGTATATATTAGAAACTCACATTCCATAAAAATAATATTCCACCAAAAAAAAAATAAATAAAAGAAAATTACTTCTCTAAACTGGACCTTCTCCTCTACAATGCCAAGTCGTTCATCTCTTTTTTTTAATCTCATAATAATTATTTTAAAAAAATTAATTTTTTAAATAATGTCCCATATTTATGTGATTAGCAGACACTTGGAAAGTGAGCTGTGTCAAAATAGTTGTCTTGATCCACACTCTTGACCTGTTTCTATACTTGCACAATTATAGTATATCAAAGACGCTTATTACTTTTTGATTTGTTATCATATTAATATAATAAAATAAATAAATATATGTATAATTTAATCATCAATCATTGAACATAAGGCCCTTAAAATGGTTGATCAACGTGTTATACTACATTATAATCGGATTGTTGTATTAACTCCTAATGTAAAAAATTATCTGATTTAAGTCTATATTTTTTTATTAACTTTTATTAAATAAATTAATTTTTAAATATTATAAATATAATTAAATTATAACATGTGGTACCCATGGGCACACATGAAATAGGGCGGCGAGTAATAGAAAATTTCGCGAATATTCACTCCGTTGCTATTCATAGTTTCGACTCTCAATTGTACCGTAAGACTCTTGGATGTGAACGGGTTCTCCATCCTAGTTTGAAGTTCTTCAATCAAAAAAAAAATTAGAGTAAAAATAATAAAAATAACAAGGTTGCCACGCGTCAACGTCTTACTCCTTGGTATGCAACAACTTTCAACCCTTTACTTGTTTAGACAAATTGCTCTAAATTTTTTTTTTTAAAAAAAAAAACAAAAGGGAAAATTGCTCTAAAATTGGATGGGCCTTATTGGAAGAAGAAGGACCACTTTGATGAATTGATTTTGAACCACCAAACCCCCTCAAATGTCCAAAGCAGTACACACAAACACCAACACCAACACCATCTTTTTCTTTGGGTCTATCTCACCGCACCATCTCTATCAATTTTACGCTAATAAAGGTCCATTCCGATATCCGTGGACCTATCCAAATAGTCTACCCGTTATCCTTCTTCTTTCTTTTTGGGTTGTCGGGCTGCTTTCTATGGGTTTGATTTAGAGTTGGACGTATACATATCCTCCATTCATTTAAAAACCAAAAAAAAAAAAAAAAATCATTTCAATATTAACATTATTTAAAAATTAGTTAATTAAATTCAACTTTTATTTATTTTATTATACCAACAAAATGTTGGTATTATGCTTTTATTGATTTTTTTATTATAAAGTTTGGTCCAATGGATGTTGTTTATTAGTCTTTAGTTTACTAACCGTATAAACGTCCATTTTATTTTATTTTTCAAAAAAAATGATAAAAAGCTTTTAATATTTCATATAACGCAGAAGAAAGTTCATTGTTTTTTGCCCAAATTTTAATCAACAAAAAAATTGAATTATTTGACTCATTTTGGTGGAAATAACACTCCATTAAACTAATTTTAAAATAAAATTAACCATAATTATTGTATTAGAATTATAAAAGTCAGTTTCACACATGCTCTTTTTAATGTAGTGTAATTATTGTTATTGAAGGATAAAATATAAACCTTAGTGAAAAAAATTTCAGTTAAACTAATTCCTAAATTCTTGGACAAATGGGTTTGAGAGAGAGTAATTTTTAATTAAGTGATGTTTTATGGAAGTAATAAGGTTATAGCAGAAGGCATGGGGAGAGGATATCCTATAATTTGTTCAATTAATTAGGGATTATGAAAATTATCTATAATTATATGGATTAATTATGATAGGGTGAGTGTATATTGTATATTGTAGGTGACTGATTGGAATTTTAAATATTTGGTGAAGTTGCATGGGTACTTGCAGGAGTTACTACCAATGTAATTTGGAAAATGAAAATGTAACAAAGTTTGTTCTGCTTCCATGTGTACGAAATCAAAATTTTACATAGTGTTTTCATAATTTATACAAAATTAATTATGTTTAAGTGGAAGAGAGAGAGTAAAATTAAAAGATTCAAAGTGCTAAATTGATGTTGCCAAAGTATAAGGTTACATTCGAGAACTGAGGCAAAATAAAATCAATCAGGAAATCCGACGGCTCACTGGTTGTGTTGTGTTGTGCTTGGTTGGGTCGTATGTCCGTTTAATGTGGGACAAAACGAAGCGTTTTTAGAGCACGATTTAAGAGACATCATCCACACTGGGGCTTCAGATACTCTTAAACCCTATCGTAATGGGACGTTTCTGAAACTATAACATAAACCCTGAATTTCACTTTCCCTCCATCAGCGCCGAACGGTGACTGAAGGTCCCCCGCTATGCCCATTAAACTTCCTCTGCAGCTCCGCTTTCTCAATCCTCCTTTTTCGCTTAACCGTTTCCCACCCATGAATTCTCTCCCACATGTTAGTTCCTCTAGGGGCGTCGCCATTTTATCTCAAGTCTTCCCCTTTAGGCTCAAATACCAAAGCTTTGGGTCTTATCCCAACTCGCAGCTAGCTGTTCGTCGATTCTCGACTCGGCCATTTCGATCCAGACCCGGGTCGAGTTCCGGGTTTAGCCACGGTGATCGTGAAAGAGGTGTTGCAGTTTCAAAGAGTCTGATTGACGATGAAGCTGAGCTCAGTGACTGGGTTAGCGAGTTGGGGACCCGTTCTATCCATGGAAGACTCCTTAAAGACGCGTCAGATTCTGATATAGCTCGTGACAGAGTCAGGGGCAGCAGAGATATGGACAGGAGCCGCGGTAGAAATAGAGATGGAGATGGAGATAGAGAGGGGTTTTCAGTAAAGAGAAGAAGGAACGATTTCTCCGAGGAGTTTGGCGAGTCAGATAGGAGGACACCTCGAGGCCAAGTTGATAAAACATTTTCGAGGAATTCTCGGCCAAGCAGGCGGTTTGACAGCGATGAAGAAACATTCAATTCTAACAGAAATAAAGCTCAATCAATGAGTGGAAGGAGAAGCGATAGAGCTTCATCGAATTCAGGGTTTAAGAGAGATGGAATGGGATTAAGGAAACAAAAGGGTTTCCTTGAGGATGAGGAAGATAATGGCCGTATTGATGATGTGAATGGCGAGTCAGATAGGAGGAGACCTCGAGGCCAAGTTGATAAAACATTTTCGAGGAATTCTCGGCCAAGCAGGCGATTTGACAGCGATGAAGAAACATTCAATTCTAACAGAAATAAAGCTCAATCAATGAGTGGGAGGAGAAGAGATAGAGCTTCATCGAATTCAGGGTTTAAGAGAGATGGAATGGGATTAAGGAAACAAAAGGGTTTCCTTGAGGACGAGGAAGATAATGGCCGTATTGATGATGTGAATGGGAGGGAGGAATTAGTGAGCCGTCTTAATGATTTGACTGATGAGGAGGAGAGTGATGATATTGATGAAGATGATGATAGTGATTACATATTAAAGAGGAGTGAATCTTCCTCGTCTGGATTGGAGGAGAAAGATAGGCCAAACTCCCCTGGAAAATTGGATTCTTATTTAAGCGAATCTAGGTATCTTATTCTATAAAATTTATCCATTTCTAAATCTTACTGCATT
Source organism: Croton setiger (assembly GCA_948099555.1). Taxonomy (NCBI): domain Eukaryota; kingdom Viridiplantae; phylum Streptophyta; class Magnoliopsida; order Malpighiales; family Euphorbiaceae; genus Croton; species Croton setiger. The sequence continues at coordinate 25,315 of CANUEY010162407.1, read as the reverse complement.
TGTGAATATCCAATACCTGATTTCTCTTAATTTTTTGCAGATTTGATCAGTGTTCAATTTCTCCATTGTCATTAAAAGGATTAAAGGATGCAGGATATGAGAAAATGACAGTAGTCCAGGAGGCCACTCTTCCAGTTATACTCAAAGGTTTGTTTCTTTCCTATTTATTTTCTGTTTATGTTTGTCTTGGCTGCATCACATGCCTGCATTACCTTCAATTATTTATTACTTTCATAAATTATAGTTTATCCCCTCTTATTATATTGGTTTTCCTTGCAGGTAAGGATGTCCTTGCTAAGGCTAAAACCGGAACCGGAAAAACTGTTGCATTTATGGTAAGATGCCTTATGTTGAGTATGCATTTGCCTGTAAAGGCATGTTTGACCAATGGACAAATTCTGGTTCAATTGTAGCATTGAAGGAATTGCATATTTTTTTACTTATGTGCACACGTCTGAAGCAAAAATTAATTTTTAGGATTCAAAGTTGATAAAAGTGAATAGACTTGTCCATAGATATACCAGCATTTATCATAGGTAGTTGGTTGAACCTTTGCATATTTATGGTGGTGTGACTACTATGAGGATAATGATTTTGCATATTAATTATTTCTCTACAGCCAATTGCTTAGGGAGTTTTGTCCCCTAAATATTATGAGTGGATCCTCTTATCGTTTGGATTAAATTAAATATTTCTCTCTCTTTTGATTCATAAAGATCACCTTACCTGCATTTGGGAAGATTAATGCCTTCATAAATGTGTCCTTATTCTAGATAATGAAATTACATGAACTAGAATTGATCCTCTTCCATCTAATCAGCTTCCAGCAATTGAAATCATTGCCAATTCTCCTCCTGTCAGTCGCGAACAGAAACGACATCCAATTCTTGTGCTTGTTATATGCCCAACTAGGGAACTTGCAAGTCAGGCTGCTGCAGAAGCAAACACCTTGTTGAAATACCATCCTACTATTGGCGTTCAAGTTGTGATGGGAGGAACGCGACTTGCTCTTGAGCAGAAAAAAATGCAAGCCAACCCTTGCCAGGTTAGTTTTTTACTGTCCCTAACATTTTCCAAGAATCAAAGGGTCATTATTTTGACTCCTTCCAAAGTACAGGAACAATCTAGGACTTTTACCCATTTGATATGTTGTCAAAATATTGCAAATCCTAGATGTTCTCCTAGAATGAGATGGGGAAGTAATTTGAATTTAAATTCGCTGTAATGAGCTAATGATTTCAATCCAAGGTTGCCAAACCAATTAAATTGATTATCTTTTCTACATTGCTACACCTCTCACATGGATGAAATTTACAGATTCTTGTTGCAACACCTGGAAGGCTTAGAGACCATACTGAAAATACTGCAGGTTTTGCAACAAGGCTGATGGGGGTGAAAGTCCTTGTACTTGATGAAGCTGATCATTTGTTGGACATGGGTTTTCGTAAAGACATTGAGAAAATAATTGCTGCTGTTCCAAGGCAAAGGCAAACCCTTCTATTTTCTGCCACAGTACCCAATGAGGTTTTTATTTAAACTTTTGATGTGTCTTTAGCATTACTGAGATCTGGATAGCAGTTTTGAATTAGCTGTTCAATTTGAAGGTTCGTCAAATCTGTCACTTGGCTTTGAAAAGAGAACACGAGTTCATCAATACAGTTGAAGAGGGAGATGAGGAGACCAATGCACAGGTAAGACTTGTTATGATATTTACTATGTAATCCTGGCTATTTACCTCTCAATAATTAATTCATTGGATAATTTCAGGTCAGGAAGACGCATCTGATTGCTCCATTAGACATGCATTTCCCCCTTTTATATGTATTACTGAAGGATCATGTTGCAGATAACGTTGATTTTAAGGTATGCTCTAATCTCCAGAACCCTGTATCTGATTTTGTCTATTAATTCTCCATCTAGTTTGTGTGTAATTAGCCCTTGGTTTGTACAGGTTCTTGTATTTTGTACAACTGCCATGGTCACAAGAATGGTTGCTGACCTTCTTGGTGAACTGAAATTGAATGTTAGAGAGATTCATTCCAGAAAGCCACAGAGTTATAGGACCAGGGTTTCTGATGAATTCCGCAAGTCAAAGGGTCTTATTCTCGTGACTTCAGATGTATCTGCACGTGGAGTCGATTATCCTGATGTTACACTTGTCGTACAGGTAACTTCATTCCTTTTTATGCATGCAATTGAAGTGTTGGCCCTGGCTGGTCTGTGGAAGAAGGCATCTCTCTTAAAAAGCAACAATTATTTATGCATGAGTCGAAGTTAAAGAACTGGAGTATATTGACTAGACCTTTATTTTCCCTTCAAAATTTCATTACATTTCGTGTGCAAGCTTTTTCCAACCATTAAGAGCATTACCTTTATTTACCTAAGAAAAGATACATCTTTTGCAAGCACAGATGGGCATGCCATCTGACAGGGCACAGTACATCCATAGACTTGGTAGAACCGGTCGGAAAGGGAAAGAAGGAGAAGGTGTCTTGCTACTTGCTCCCTGGGAAGAATCATTCTTATCTACCATAAAGGATTTGCCGATAACAAAGGCTTCCGTCCCTTCAGTGGACCCAGAGACAAAGAAAAAGGTATCCTTCTTGCCATTTTTTTCAGAGCGGAACTCTCTGCTAGTTAATTGTGTTACCATTATAAAAATGTTGCGATCTTTTTGCCCTGAAATTTCTGAATCTTGCCACCGAACAGGTGGAACGAGCCCTATCCAATGTGGAGATGAAGAATAAAGAAGCAGCATATCAGGCCTGGTTAGGTTATTACAATTCCAGCAAAACTGTGGGTAGGGACAAATACAAACTAGTGGAGCTTGCGAACGAGTTTAGCAGAAGTATGGGACTTGATAACCCTCCTGCCATCCCCAAGCTTGTTCTTGGCAAAATGGGACTCAAGAATATTCCTGGTTTACGCTCCAAATAGTTATGGCAACTAAAAAATGCCTGAAAGAAGCTTGACATCTTCACTGATGATTTTGGATTTTTTGCAAGTTATGTGAGAGCTCCAATTCTTAGCGTTTTTATCATTGGAGGTCAACCAAGTTCTAGACTTCTAGTTTTCACTTCAGCCTTGTTTCAACAGTTAATATAAAGGAAATTAATTTTTTCTATTTAATAGGATCATTTCATCAATATAGTAACATTTGTTTGTGATACATATTGAAGTTGTAAAATTCTGGTCCTTAAATTTATTTCTAATGGCCATTTAATCTAATGAAAGTTTTTGATTCGTGATAGAGGATTGGTGTATATGCACCTCGTTCAATGATCCCTTTTTCTTTCATTTCAACTCTCTGAGCTGGGTCTGAATCAAATCGGGATAAATACACTTGAATTTTTATTCAAACTTCTCTTTTCCCATAAAATTCTTATCAGGAAGTAGGATTACAAAAAACATCAGATATTCGGAAACCAATTTGAAGCTCTAGCAATGAATGGCAACAACTACAAAATCTTAGCAAAGCAAGCGGCAAAGGAAAGAAAAAGAAAGAATGGACATTTTTTCTTCCAACTATGAAACAAGAAAAATCACTATCATCTATACTTGGCAGGGGTATTGCTTTACTACAATTTTGACCTTTTTAAGCAAGAGTTGATAGAAAAAGCTCAACATGGAGCTTGTACATCAAAAATCACTAGTACACCGTGGAGGAGAAAAAACGAAAAAACCTGAGGGAAGAAATTTATAATACCGTAAAATCCTAGATTCTAAACCTGCCAACTACATCAGTAGAGTTACAATGTGTTCGGAGCCCCTAATTAAGACCTAATAACCGAGTCCTGTCATTCCCCTCCAACATTACCTCCAATCTTCCAGATACAGGCAGGTCGTTAGATGTTTTGTAGTGTACAAACAAGCCCTATCCAGGGAGAACCAGCAGCCATCCAACATGTCTTCCTTCCTTCGAATTAACAATGGCACAGTAATTAGGTAGGTGGTTTATCGTCATCATAGTTTCTCCCATCATCAATGCGGGAGGTGGGAAATCCTCATCATCTTTCAACTCATAAATCCTTCGGACCACTCATCTGGCAATAAAATCAAATGCCTCTGTTAATACAACAAATGAAAAGCATCAATAGAACTGACTAGTCAAAATAATTTCACAACAGAAGGTTAGAATGTAGAATAGGGGACCTATAGCATACTGTAATCTAATGATAGGTTGAGCAATCTCAATGCAAAAATGAATTATTATTGTTGGTTAACTACCTCCTTACTAAATTCTAAAACACTGCCACTTATCCACAAGCAACTTGGCCCACTGCCCCCCAGGAACCATGCACTTAGAAAACAGTATGATGACTACCTCTGAAGATGAGGTGAAGAAGGCTGATCTGGTGAAGATCGCTGGCCTGAGATATCATGAAATCTTTGGTCCTCAAACACCCCACTCGGTCGACTTACGTCATTTACATGCGGTACCTCGTTTATACCAGGGAAACCCACAGGCCCCAGAGATCCAAACTCGAGCGATTCTGCAGGAGAATTAAAACTAGCATTGTGATCATAAGGATATAGCATTACAAGAGGTTGATAGCCCGATCCATTCGATGAAACTGCACCAGGATTCATAGACTGTAGTGGATACATGCCATATGCCAAATTCGCTGAACCACTCTGTGAAGGACCAGAACGGATAGGACCATTCTGAGACTGGTATGAAGGGAAATTATCATGTCTGTGCGAGCCCCATGGCCTATCAGTGCGACTCTCATTTGCTGCCAACCGATCAAACCTTGAGCTAGACTTCTCAGACTGATTACGATTGTGGTTCCGCCCAGCAGCCCGAGACTTTGAAGCATTCCAATTCCCTTCTCTATCACCATGGTGGTCACTTCTATCATAGCTGTAATTTCCCTTTCTGCTATTTGTAGAATGCCGGTCTCGAACCAATACCTTCTAAAACAGATCAAAATTAATTCTGAATAAAGGAACTGATGAAGGCCACAAAATGATGCAAATGAGACCAAAGAGTTCTGTTTGTGCATTGATTGCAGTGTCATGCGTGCAAGTAATAGTGTACAGGGTAATTCTATTAAATCAAAACCATAAATCATTTCACATACTAATCTATCTAAACATACTCAATGTTAGGATAAATCAATGTATCTAACCATGTGAATATTCAGTACACCAGCAACTGCAGTTCATATTCTCCGTAAAATAAAACCAGTAATGAAGGCATCGTCACATAGAAACACCTCCAAAAATAATGCATCAAATTAGTTAACTACAAGCCCTTCTACACTTGCCTATTGTTGGGACAATGAAAATTCTCATGTCTACTAATTGTATCCAGTTCTTTTTGGTCTTTTTCATGGAGGTTTTTTCTCCAATCAAATGGAAATTGTTTGAACATGCAACCATCAAAAAGAGTGAAGGTCTAAGGAATTAGTAGGGATAACCTTTTCCTTGAGACAACACATTGATCTTATCAAGTGGACCTAATACAAAAAAAAAAATTGTTTTGACTGTAATATATTAACCAGTGTCCAGTTTCTGCTATACATTCAGTAAACTATATCCAGTAAGTGCACATACAGCTGATCTGAGCATGTTGGAGGTCAGATCATGCAACCGGACAACCACAAGTGCAGAGGAAATGGCTAACCCATGCATGCTAAAATGCATTACATTACATGGTAAAATAAGATGCTATTAGAAATCTGGAAGAACTGCCTTTCAGACCAAGCACAAAATATGTTCAACAGCAGAGGCCGAGAGTGTGATAAGAAAATTGTAGGCGAACATGCTACATGTGTAAACAGTAAAAAAGACTAAAATATTCAAATGCAGGACAAAAAACATAAAAAAAAGGGGGGGAAATGTTGATCTAAAAAGTATCTTACTGGATTTGGCAGGTAGGTCCCAGTCCCGCTACGATATCTTGGCAGTTCATCAACATAATGTTGGTAAACACCCCCAGGTCTATTAGAGACTGATTGTAGAGGAGCAACAGGGACAAATCGGGGTCCATAACTCATAAGCTGCGTGAAGAGATTGCTTGAAAGAGGTCTGCCAGGACCATCCCATGGAAAACGGCCCTGTAGATATACAGGTGGCACCATAATTGGAGAAGGATAAACCAAAGGTGTAGGATGCCGTGAGTTCTGACAGAGTCGGCCATACTGCAAATTTTGCCAGTGGCTCGCAAAATCACTATTAAGGATGTCAGGTTTATGTTCCAATGGCTCAACTGAAGCAGCCCTTCTTATAGAATCAGAAGTACTTGAGACTTCAGATTGATCAATTCCCTCAGAAGAATCAAAATTCTGACCAGAATCACTGTTATCTACAATTTCCTCAACATTGAATTGGCTCGTTGATGCATCAGAAGTTCCAGTCTCAGTTGGAAAGTTGTAAAATGGAAGCATTGTAACAAATGGAACAGGCGGCCCTGTAGGATAAAATGCAATAACCCCAGAATTATCTGCAGATCTTTGTCTCGAACCAGGACCTAAGAGCAGTGGAGCAATAGGTATTGCTGACTCTGATCCGCTAGTCTGTGCTGTTTCAAATCCAGGTATCAAATGCCTTGGGAGATGCATAGCAGCAGAATGTGGTCCTATGTTTCTTTCAGTCATTTCAGGCCCCATGGTGGAATGTGTACTCCATTCTTTATTTTCATCATCTGTCTGATTGGAGAGCTGTTCAGACACATTCTTACCTTTCCCATAAGCAACGGATGACACTGTGGAAGATGTTTTCCTATTTCTCTTATCCCTATTTGATTTTGATGCCTTTGCAGGTGATCCATCCCATGAACTCTCAGAAGAAGTTTTACTCTTCAGAGAACTTGTATTCACAGTAGGAAAGGACCTTCCAGCAATTCTGTCATCAAAATAAACATCAGTACCTTTGTTTTCTTGGTAAAAGGAAGCATCCACATGTTCTTCCCTCAGTTGCCCTCGGGTCTCCTTACTGGATTTCTGTTGAACTCTCAAAGAGCTAACAGAGCCACTCATTCTTGATGAAGGAACAAAGTTATAACTAGATGAAGTGGACTGCTGCTTATCATCTAATGGATGAATATCAAAGCTTCCATTCTCCATGTCAAATCCACTGGTGGAGCCCCTCTCTGGCTCATGCCACAGATCATGGTCAGCCTCTGCTGCGTTCATTTCCATTGAACCAAAATTCTCATTACCGTGTTCAATTGAATCATCAGTATTTGTAGACAACCCCATGCCAGGAAAATAATGGGTCAGTGGTGAAGAAACTGAGCCTTGAGGGAATTGCATATTTGTGCCCCAGGGATGTTCCATCATGGAAATATTTGTTGGTACCATTCCACCCGAATTTCTCTGAGCAGCATATCCCATTGAAGCTAGAACGGAAGGCGAAAGTGAAAGAGGTAACTGACTTGATGCCAAATTCAGCGGCAGATGAACCTGTCCATTGAATCCCATATTTGTAGAAGATGCCATTATATTAACAAAATCTTGTTCTTCCTGATGCATCCCCTGAGACCCAAGGATAGATGCAAATTCTTCACCAGTTATACCCATGCTCGACTCCTCAGGGTAACTGTTTGAACCACTGTTAGCATCTGGAGCAACATCAATGGTTTGGCGAGAAGAGGTATGTTTTATAGATGATGGATCATCAGTTGCAGATCGAATACCATGGCTTCCCAAATTATCGGATTCCAGGTTTTTCCTTCTGCTGTTATCTAACCTAGCTGAAGAGATCTGGCCTTTTCCAGCTTCTTGGGCTCTGCTATGCCTTCCTTGGAAAGACACTTCACCATAACTCTCAGTAAGTTCAGGACTCGAGCGTGTCCTCGCAAAAAGATATCTCCCATGAAGATCACTTATCAAGTTATCAGGTTTAGAACTTCTTTGATTTTTCTCAGCATGTGGGCCCTGTACACCCTGATTATAATTGCTTTCCCTTCTAGATTGCTCAGTGGTCCTTGTATTGTTTGAATTAACATAAGACTTTTGACTACGTGAAACTACAGGAATTTCAGCATTTCTTGATGAGCTTTCTAAGGGATAATTACTATGCTGGGAGGGGACACCACGTGAACCATGAGCCGCATCAATTTGAGCTTCACAGCCAGAATGATTGCTGCTTGAATTGTTCCTGATATTATCATACCCTTTTGAGAGATCTGGAGTTGGCAACCTCAAGTGCCACATATCATTCCTTGGCGCATCAGGACGCTGACCAGTGCCATGCCTCTGCCAGGTGTTCATAAAGAATTGGTTTACTTCATTTAGTATATTTTCCTTGGGACAATCAAGTAACCACGCAAGCTTTTTAGCACCAAATGTAAATGCGCTGCGTATCCTAAAGAAATTACCTGGAAAACATATGTATTATTTGTAAATATGCAAAATGAATTATAAGGAAAATGACTGGACATCCTAAAGCTAAAAAAACATTAATAAAAGAATCTAATATTCAGAAAAAAATTTTAGCAACAGCCATATATACTATGCTTCATTAAATGATTATTCTTTGTGAAAATAATTGAACATTTCATGCTCAATATTAATTTTTTCCCTTCATTTCAGCTTTCGTGTAAGTTCATTTTCTATTCCTTTGCCTCAACATCCTATGTTCTTAATCATGCAATGGGGATGTACAACAACAGAGCTCATGCATCAACATAAAGCTATAAAACGCAAAGATTTTTAGGAAGCTTTATTTACAATTACATTGCAAAGAAAACCAGAAAAAAAAAATATCCTGGGCTATTACAAAATGTGAGTGTCTATTTTTCAGAACATTTAAGAATGTAAACATCAAACTTCCATCGGAAATTTGCAATAGGTACACAATTATGAAGCTTAAACCTAGACAACAAGGTAAACAAAAATTGCCAAATAGAAAAAAAATTCAACAGATTTTCTTAATATACAAAAGATTTCAAGTCCAAAGGATGTCAAAATGCCAACAAAAGAGAGGGAACAAGTTCTGAAACTTAAGGTTACTTCAGCAACTAGCTATTTTTTTGTTCCAAAGGGTTTCACAATTTGCTATTTTTTTTGTTTCAAAGGGTGTCAAATTGCCAGCATAAGTAAAAGAATGGAAACCAGGAACTGAATCTTAATGTTAATTAGAATCTGCTATAGGCAACTTGTAAAACAGGATATATGAAAACTGCCACGAAAAGAATTCCATTTTAAATACCTCTATTCACACTACGTCCAAGGTTGTTGTTTACACGCAAAGGATCAATAACGTTGAAGTGCTTTGGCAAGAAAGGTTGCCCTTGATTTTCTTGGCCACCAGGAAAAACAGCATACACTGCACTGCAGGCCTCAAGAAATAATTTGCTAAGCAGTAATTCTCCACCATCCTTTCGAGGAGGTTCCGCTGCAGATCATTTTTTAATGAAATACTTGATATTGCGAAAATGGTAAATTATTATTTGTGGTTTATTGAATCATCGAACAAGTGTGCCTTGGAGCAATTAAATATACCTGTCACATCTGGAAGTGCATTGATGGGTACAGGACCCCAAAGGCTAACACAAAAATTTTCCCAATCAAACTTACTGAAGAACTCAAGAAAACGGTAGAGGACCTAGAAATACAGGTGAAAAATCAGACAAAAGAACAGAGGAATGCAACAGATAAAAGAGTAGTGTGTGAGAAACCACCTCAAGAGGTCCAGCAAAGGAATTGTTGAAAACATGAAATATATAGAGAACTAAGGTCTCCAGAGCATAAGTGGAAATCAATCCATGATGAGCACCCAAAATACGACTCTCATAATAACACCATGCCTTTATCAATATAATACTCTTCTTGAATAGATGATTTTGATTAATTAAATGGTCAACCTACAAAAGGAGAAGCAGAATTACTATCAAACTGCAAATTGAATTACAGTTTGCACTTTGCTTAAGTAGGACGAATCTGCAGTCTGAACAAATATTTATAACAAACAACTCACCTCCTCAAGGAAACAAAGAGTGCATAGCCCACCAAGCTGATTAAATGATATGTCCACGACAATATTTTCCACAAGACATTTTATTATCTTCACCTGTAGGTTCATTCAAATGAAAATACCATCAAATATATCACAAAACTACGCTGTATAACAAAAGAATGAAAGGCATTCAGCCATTTTTCATTGCAATATAAAATGCATCTATTTTCAGCAAAACCATATTTGTAAATAAACAACAGCAGCACACATAGTTTTGAAATATGTGCTGTTCAAGCTCGTACAGTAATAAAAGATACTCAGCTTTAAACTAAATAACTGAAAAACAAAATGCTTCTAGGACATTAAAATGATAACAACAAAAGTTGTAAATAGAATAATACATGCTACAAATAGCATTGACAATAATTTTATCCCAGAGTCCTCACAAAAGACATTGGTAGTTAATTGGCATCTCATTTTCACAATCGCATCATCCCAAATATCGCCTCTGACAAGAAAAAAGCATTGAGAGTCCAATTATCAAGAAAACCATGACATTGGGGTGATCTTCATCTTAGCAGTACTCAAGCAAACACATTCAACAGGAACTTTCAAGAAATAATGTGAAAAGTCTAAATCTGAAGTCAGTAACAGAAAAGCGAGCATAAGGTGAACAGGCTGTGCGTCTAATTAAATATTTATTGTCCGAGGCATATATTTTAAAGAGTTCATATATGCTTTCATTATCAGCTACATGTGCTCTTGCCTGGGCACCATGTCAAGCAATTGGTACCATTGTCAACAACAGAAATACCCAAAAGACCATGAAAGCAGAGGAAAAATACATAATGGAAGGGAAGATGACTGCAGCAACAAAATGTAACTAGTGACAAAAGGGACTTACTTCTGCCTGGATGTATTGAACCTCTTTCACACGGAATTCAGCATTTTCATTTCTCTCTTCATTCTCCAGAATATCACGAACCTGATGAGCCCATGTTTCCTTCAAATTTTGATTCTTACTGAAAGCAGTTAAGTCGATGTCGCCGTCAGGCAAGTAAGTCTTAAGAGGTACGGAGCCAAAAGTGAACACCTACAGAAAATAACAATAATTCATTAATAAAGATGTCAACACTCATAAAACTCTGCAAGAAGGTAAAACGGAAAGCATTATTTGCTACCATAAAATGATTTCTCAAATCAAAGCAACTATTCACAAGTTCAGCTTCATATCTGTCTTCTTTATATACAATCACAATATAAGCATACACTCTGTAGAACAATTCCAACACTAAAATACCAACTTTGTCACTGCCTTCAACTTAAAAATAATCAAGGAAAGGTCTTTCAACACCATATCCAATCCCCCATTTTCACTCAGCTTCCATCATAATTCAAAGCAAGTCCTTGGATTGAGCATGACCAATTACCACCACACTTCAATGATCCAGGCTCAGAGATGAGATTATGTTCACATCTCCTTAAGACCAATTACCTCTCCATATGCTTAAAGATGAGATAATGTTCATGATAATGCCCTTATCTACTTTACCTCCACTAATTGGAAGGAAACCATCATCTTCGATTATGATGATGAGGGGAATGCAAAAGGCACTCAATGAGTGCATAAACTAGAGTATAAGACAATAGAAATGCACACATGCAAAAATACCTGGCAGGGAAAGCACTTCGTTATTAGCCGCTGGACATAATCCGCAACGGCATTCCTGCGCTCTTCTGAGGGTTGGTTTGGCTGAATGCAGGCAATAAGCTCTGCAGTTCTCTCTTCGGCCTTCAACCATCGCTCCGAGTCAAGTACTCGGATCACAGAAGCCGCTGCATTGGGCAATAGGCCGTTTGGCAATAGCCTCTCATGTTCGCCCATGCAATCCTAGGCCGTTTCCCTTCTCTTACCCGTTATGTAATTGCTAAAACCCAATAACCAACTCCTACCTCAACACCAACTAATGCACTTTATAACAACAACAACAACAACAACAACATGAAGCAGGCCCCGTACAACAGCAGAAAGCCACAGATAAAAGAAGAGTGAAACAAGAATTTATTTACAAGCGCAATAATTTTTCAGATTGTGTTTTCAGGTGAATCCGTTCAAAAAAACAGATAACAACATTCGATTGGCAAGCCCCAGATTCTATTATGTAACTAGTCTAATTTCCGCCAAAATTTTGGGGTTCGGTCGGAGAGATACAGAAGGTAAATAAATTTTAGGGAAGGAACTTCAATTTCCAAAAATTCAGAAGTATCCGACAGATGGATTTAGATGCTATAAAAGAAACGAATTAAATCTGTAAAAACTTAATCAACAGAAAAAGAAAACCCTAGAAATCAAATATTGTAGGACAAAAAAACCCTAAGACGGAAGCTAAATTGGTTAAGCAAAAAGGCCAAAGGGGTAAAATAATCAAAACCCTAAGGGAGAATAGCTTCAATCCTTGATAATGGTGAAGTTTCGGCGAATCAAAATAGATAAACTAAAAGCGAAGTTGCAGACATGGAAATTAGGGCATTAAATGAAATGGCGCAGAGAAGAGGGAAAGGGTGGTGGTGGTGATCAATATTAGGTTTTGTGGATACAGAGATAGAGGGGTGTTTGGATACGAGAATTAGGGATTCTGGAGGTGGCTAACTAGTGCCTAAAGACAATGGCTTGACGTTTTTTAGGTATGGTATATTATTGTTGCATTTGAATTTGAAGGGTTTTGATTTTTTTTTTTTTTTTTTTTTAAAAAACAAGTTTATTGGAGGGGAGAGGAGTGTGATATGATCTTCGTTCTCGGGACTGAAAGAGAAATAAATAAATAAAAATTATTATTAATATTAATAATTAATTATACTCATAACTTTTTTTAATGTAATTATAATCATAATTATAATAATGCAAAAGATTAATTATTTACTATTAAAAATGCAAAAGATTAATACTTTAGGGGTAATTTAGATATTTACTCTAAATTTTGATTGACATTAGTAAATAATACTTCTTAAAAAAAAAAAACATTAGTAAATAGTACAGTAGCTTTTTAGTCTTTTTTTTAATAACTTTTAAATCTTGTTGAGTGACCAAAGATGATGTCCTAGTTGCGTGTTTAATTTTTCTTCCTAAATATCTCCCTTCATTTAGGGGCTTAATCGTATTATTATTTGGCAAAATTATGTTTTCACCCCTTGAGGTTTGTCTTAATTAATAATTTGGACCTTCCAATTTAAAAATTAATGTATAAATCCTTTTAAGGCTCAAGTTCTTTAGTAAATGGACTGTATTTTTTATTTTTGACAAAATAGAGTGACATAAGCATAAAATGACTAATCATTATATTTTATGGGAATACACATATTAAGAGCATAACTTTTGAATATTTGAAGTCAACGTTTTAAATTAAAACCTTATTGTAAGAAATAAGTTTTAAAGTATAGAAAATGAGCAAAACCATCAAATTTCATAACTTGTGAAATCCAATAAAGTTTGTGGATTTTTGTATTGCAATTTTTGAATATCTATGGTTGTTTTGATGTTAAATAGTCATATGGAATTACAATCGGAAAGGTTTTAAATTAGATTCAGAATAAAGTTGTCAACTAGTATTGACTGAATTATACGTTAAGGCGGCAGTGGAGACTATTAATAATCCAACTTATAATGATTCGTCAATTTTTGGATTAGTTAATGATGGTAAATCTATTATTAATAATAATAATATATTAGTAATGTGTTCTTAGCTATGGGTTAGAGTATAATATTACTCATGTGCATGTAAAAAGAGTATTATCCAGCAACTATTTTGTAAAAAGTCTACTTTCTAAAAATAAGTATGTTTTTAAAAAACTTTGTAATAGCCCCATTAAGACCCTTAAAGAGGTAAACCTAGTGTGGGATTCCAAATTCAAAAACTCTCTCTCTCATCGATAGATTAAGAACTATTCGACCATATGTGATATGGTAGATAAAGATGTATGACATTTGGTTTATAAATAATTTTATTTTTTATTTATTATAAATTTAATTATATAATATAGCAAAATAATTATTAAAATTAAATGATCCATTCAATTATTTAATGGTTATTACCGGGAGTGAGTGAAATTTAATGAAACGTAATACAATTTTATTGCACGCTGTGCAATTTAAGATTTGGTTAGCAATTTAACTATTAAAAAAATTGAACCGGTTATCAAACCGCAACTTTCCACTAGATTTATGTGTTTCTAATTGATGGTGGATGATAGATTTTAGAGATGCATTATTTGGTAAATGGTTGAATTGATAAAGGTTAATAATTTTTTAAAGAAATTATGTAAGATGTGAAAAAGTATATGAAATTTCTAAGGTTTTAGTTGTATTTTAATTTTTTACATTTGGATTTGATTATATTTGCGGCTTTAAAATTGTAGGATTCTTTTAATTTTGTCAATTAAAAGGTAACAAAATTCAAAAGATACACAAAAAAAATTGAAAAAAAGAAAAAAGAAATATTTTTTATTTTAATAATTTTATGAGGGTATATATATATATAAACTTAAATAGATAAAAATAAATTTGAACAAATACCAAAAATATATAAACAAATATTAAACAAATACAAATAAATATAAACAAACTCATAAATATTATTATTATTTTTTATATTTTTACTTGTTTATCATAAAAAATTATAATTTATAGACGTAAATTTTTTAAGGTTATTTTGAAGTTTTTGAATTTTTAATTATTTTTTTATTTTTGGTGGATATATTTCCCAAAACTGCCCGCAAAATTGCAGGCAGCTTGCCAAAATCATGAAACCGCATTTTGTGATTTGGTGCGGCTTAGTGCGAGCAGTTAGCTCAGCCCAGTAAAAAGTGACAAACCCAAATCCGGCCCAACTTCAAGGGTCCGTCTTTAAACCCATAAGTTCGATGTCATTTCAAAAGAGAGAAAATGGCATATGGATAATATGGAAACGACAACGTCTGCATTAGAAAGACAAACAGGACCGACAGAGGAAGGACACAACACTATCCAAAAGCTGAACGCTTTATTCTGCAGAAAGAGAACAAAAAAAGAAGCTTTATGTACTGGTACTTCAAGAGTCGATCATACAAAATTGGAATCTTTGAATTTGCTGTATTCAAAGCAAACTCAAATTGGCGAAACTGAGTTATCAAAAGATGCCTGATCAATTCGGGAGGAATCTCTTAAGCAATCGAATTCGTTCGGGGGAGAATTTGAATGGTAAAAAATCAAATCCTCATTCTATAGAAACTGTAGAGGTAAACTTATCATACTATTCCTTTTACGAAGCACTGTTTGAGAAACTTGCATTGGATTAGGTTTCTTGATCGCATTCTATAATTGAACCAACTTAAGGTTATACTCGTTAACCATTCTATTTGCAGATTTCAATTCTGTCGTAACATCTTTGTGGTGTTGTTGATGGTTTCATTTCTAAGCAAATCCCTCAGAATTTTACAATGTTCCGAAGAAACGAAATTGCAAATATTATGTTGAAGTAGAATTACAGTGTAACAGACACTTTGCCTCAGAATTTTAGAAGTCTGAATTGGTCTTCTGTGTATGAAACATTGAGTGTTTATTAGTGTGTATACAGTATATAGTTAATTCTGTAACAGTTAGCACAGGTACAAATAGAAGAGTTTTTATCATATGTACATATTGTGAGAGATGTACATTGTACAACAAACCGACAGCTGAAAGAAAAAAAGGTTAAACCTCAGATTCTCATTTCATAGTCGAATTTGTATGATGTTTGGAGAACCCCTCCCAAAATTGATTCATACCGTGATTGCCTCTTTTGTCACTAACATGTTGCTGTCCAAATTATTTTCATGATTCCATGAATGTGGAGATGGTGAAGCAAGCAGGGGCCATAATAGATTTCTCTCTTTTACTCTGCAAACGGCTAATTTTGTACTTTGCCTTAAAACCCTGTTCACAGCCTTAAGATAGTTGCTTGAGTCGTGGTCTCTTAAGATTGTACCTTCTGAGCCATAGGCTGTAGGATCACTTAGAGTCTCCAATGGGTGTGGACAATTGAGAAATGCACTTAGTGCAGTTGAGGAGTATCCACATATTGTCTTGTCCAATTCATAGAGTGCACTTCCTGGAGGGAGGAAAGGGTGTGGTGGAGATGACTTCTCATCAGGTTGGAGAATGAATAATTTTCCAAGCGGCGAGTATAATAGATTCTGAACACAACATAAGAAAATGTTATTGATCAAATTTAATGGTTGAGCTTTTAGTTAGACAAAACCTTGTAAATTTGTGGAGCTAGAAGTGACTGAGGAAATATAAATACTTACGTTTTTTAGGAGACAGGGGTGTGATCGGAATGTGCCATTTAAACGCTTGAGGACTTGAGCAACTCGGTTGGGGTAGTTGCAGGCGAAAGCTCTTGGTACAATATCTCTATGCATCATTACGCTATAGACATGGCTGTCATCCAACCCCAAATCACTCAATATCTTATGACCTCCACAGAACACAAATGGTGAGCCGAAAGTAACCACTGGTCGGAGATTAGAAGGCTTGACTACCTTCCTGGTCAGTAGCATCAAGTTTACCAAAAGAGAGAGGCTACCCCCAAGGGAGTGGCCGGAAAATTGTAGCTTTGCACGTTCTCCGTGTGTAGTCAAATGCTCAATTATTTCTGGCATGAATTGCTCATATATTCCTTTTGCTGCTTCATAGATTCCTCTGTGAACAAGCACTTCTGTCTCCTGTGATAACAAAGTATATATCAGTCTTTCCTCCTCCATTTGCCATAAAAATATTCATCAGAATAGAAGCACCCAGTTGCAGCGGTAAGCATGCATAGTCCATACTCAATACTCACCTCGAACTTGGTTGGTTCAAAGAAGAGATTTGCTTGCCAGGATGCCAAGGAGTCGGAACCCTGCGTTTTACAACATTCAGCATGTTAGATTATGATTCTCCATATGAATATTTATGCCATCAGATCTTTTTCTTGCAGATAAATGCTAAAGGAATGCTTACCTGAATCACAAAGCAACGAGTATATGTGCTCAAGTCATCACAAACAAACCATTCACAAGGTGACGAGTGAAGTGACTGAAGGGATTTTGCTGCCTTCCGTTTTTCCCTCTCCCCAGCTGCAACCACTGCTGTCATTGTTGATGCTGCCACTGCTGCAGCAACCTCAGATTTGTATACCGGATGTGAGTTTCCTGCCTCTTCATCTAGCTGGCTTCCTCTTCTGTGTGAATCAGCATTTTGACTCTCATCCTGCAACTCACTGCCACAAGATGAGTAGCCTTTTCTGCGTGATTGGACATAAGATGCTGCTGATGCTGCAATCTCATAAACAGATGAGGGGAGTACACGCTTCTTTTGTTCAGACTCCAATTTGGATTTGGAAAGGGTAGCAACATTTAAATGAGTAGAATCCTTATCAAGTTTTGCTTTTATTGCAGCTGCCTCTGCTTTCTTTTCCAGGGAAGATGTTACAAATCTTAGGCCATAGTGTCTTCTCAAATCTCTGGCCTGCAAAATAATAGATGAATCACTTATTTAAGCTTTCTTGCTTTGTGAAGGTGGGGAAACTACTGGGGTTCTTTAGACCAAACAATGAATGAGAATAATGAGGAAGAATGTTTCTTAAAGGTAAATAATATCCTTGGTCTTTCTTGTCATTATTGTTAAAATCCAAAAAAAAAAATTTAATGTTAGTTGGTTAATGATGTGCAATTAACTAAAGATTTTGTGAATTAGATACACATACCCAAAATCTACAAAATTTACTTCACAAAATGGTGACTCTCTAGAGCCAGTAGTACTGGAAGACAGATTAATGAAAATAACACATATGCTTCTGTAAGTTACAACCTACTGACGACGTTAACACATTTGGTTATACATGAGTTCTTTACACATGATTTTGCAGTCCAGCTATGAAATCGGGGAACAAATTAGTTTTGATTTTATCATTTAACCATTGAATGGAGGGAGGAAGATCACAAATACCTTGACGATATGTCATTAAACTAACTTGTGACTGATACTCCATAGATTAACAAATTTCTTTCAGAAAAGACTGGTTGATGATGTCTGATAAATATACAATTGTATAAAACGAAGATGCGTACCTTGATATCAGGTATGACATAAGCCATGTTGCACAAGAAAGCCAGCTTTGAGAATAGCTTTGTATCTGACCACTGTACATAAGCCAAAAATTTTGAAAATGACTCTCGATCAAACTTGGTTTCTCCTTCCTCCTTCTCTGAGTTATAATCCACCGTGCATCCATCACCATCAAAATCGCAGTCGGAATTCTCTTCGTACACATCACAAAGGTCATTCTCATCTACGTCTACATCCACATCTTCTCTTTGCTTCCTATTCTTCCAGTGATTGCTAATCTCCAACAGCCTCTCCATCCAATTTGCCCTCACAACATCCTCTTCTTCGTCACTCTCCTCCGAACTCTCACCTATTTTGATATTTTTATCCTCTATATCCATGTCTCTGCTTGTTTCTGGGTCAAACAGAAATGATCGGATCGAGTTTGGGATTGCACAGCCAGAAATTTGAAATGGAAAAATCCCAAATGAGCGGCTGTTCTTCAGCTTAGGCTGTATTCTTGCAGCACGTACACGATTAACAGAACACAAGTGATTGTCTGACGAGGATCTCCTGAGTACAACTTGTTTGTGCAGATCTTTGCCAGAGTCTGATCGACGAAGGCCGTTATGTTCTTTAAACACATCTTTCACACCCGTGGTTGCTGTAGAGGAAGGCATAGTCATTGAAGTGTATGCCATGGCCGGTAGGTTTATCAACAGGTGGTTGATGCAGTAATGCTTGGTTAGACTAGAACATTTTAGCTGAAGACTCTGCTACCTGATGAAGAACAATGCACTTTGTTAGTTTTGCAGATTTCTTGAAAATAGATCAAAGTGGCATAAAAGGATATATAAGGACAGTACTGGGAACCATACTCCTAGTAAACAACGAAGGTATCAAGGTGCCAAAAAACATAAAAAAAAAAAAAAACTTGCTCTCTAGTGAAGTTACTAATTTATTGACATATTTGAAGATTATATCTATGTTCAGGAAAAAGTTACTAAGAGTCGTCGGTTTTGTTTGTTGTGAACATGGGACATGTAGTTATGTTCGACACCCTGTTCCCATTATGCTTGGAGATGAGTAAAATGAACATTAAAACCAGTGCAAGTAGGTACAATTTTGACCAATATTGTGCATATTGTCGACAAATCCTGTGCTTGAATTTAACTTTTGTACATAATTTTCTTGATCAAAACGCAAAAGATTATAATTTTAAATTGTTGTTTGGAAATTAAAAAGAAGAAATAGGCTAATGTTTGAGCTTTTAAACCGTAGAAAATTGTTGAATATTTGTTTAGAAAAAAGAGCATACCTATGAACTTACGAATATTGCAGGAAGATAAAATTTATCTTATTCTTATGCCTTGAATCGAAGGGAATGATCCAAAAAAGGGAAATTGTTTGTAGCTCCATACATCAAAGTTAGATTGTGTCGGTATCCTAAAGGCCTAAAAATTTCCGTCCTCAAGCTATCTGCCATACCTACAAAATTTGAGTTCTAGGCTCCATAACTAGTTAGGTATGGTATGTTACTTATTTTAAAGATTACACCGTATGAGCCTATTTTTGAAGAATTTAAAGGCTTATTTTGGGTATACAAGACGGTGTTGTTTAAGTATTTGGTTAAATTTCCATAAATTTAAGACGCCTGATGTAATAAATGCTACCGAAGACGGAGAGAACGGATATTTATAAAAAAATCAAAAAATCAAATATTAGCCTTTTTCTTATTAAAAAAAAAGTCTTTTTAATATATAATCCACATTAAACAAATGCGTGTGTTCAGTAGGTAGAAAAAGTAAAAAAAGAGTCGCCAAAATCGTTAAAATACAGAATTCCAGAAACCCGTTGGAAACTTGTATCGTTAATTCCGATGCCATTCTAACACTAAACAAATATTCCATTTATTTGAAAGAGTATGAAAAGCAGATTCGCAAAGTATAATCCTCACACAGAAACAAACCAACGCATAAATACATTTTAAGTAATTAAATTTTCCTACGAAACAAACAACTCCAAATGCAATTGTTATAATATAGAATTATAAATTAACCACAAAACAAAGTAAATAAGAAATAAAAAATTACAGGAATTAGGTGGAGAAATTACCTTAGAAAACAGTCATCGAAGTTTCTTCAACAGTAGAGAATAATTGCAGAAGACAGAGTAGTAGTACAACAATGGAGTTTATACATTAATGTCTCGTTGAATGTGTGTTTATATAAACAAATGTTTTAATTAAGATGTCCCTCAATTTCAGAGAGATCTTTGTTATCTTGCTGGCTTCCTCCTTCCTTGTTTCAGAAGGAGAGAGAACTGTAGTGTACGATATGTGTTTGTATATATATATATATATATATATATTAAGCTTAAAGATGAGTGGATCGGCGAAAAATTTTAAAAAATAAAAATAAAAACAGAGAATCAATTCACGTGTTGATTCAATTCAATGAGGTGGCAGTTCTTCGCTTTCTTTTGTAGACGTATTTGCCCTTGCTGTCTTCTCTTCCCCTTTTCTTTTTAAGCACTCATTATTAAATCTTTTTATGATATTTCAATTTAATCACGTTGTTTTTTTCTTTAAAAAAAAATTGTAGATTGTGAAAACTCTTTTAAGTTTTCGTGAATGGTAAAAGTTTTAAAGTTGTAATCACTGTGAGATAGGGAAGACACCAAGATTGTCTCCGTATAAAAAGGATATTAATCTCCATTTTAAAACTTAATTTCCAAAATCCAAATACTAGATTAAGATTAGTAGCTTCTATAATTATTTATTAAGTTTTGTTTTTCCTTTCAAATTTTAACATGAATTGTGGCCAAATGAACAAAAATAAGTAAGGTTTTGACGATAGTCTTCTAAATTTGCGAGCTCGTAAAATTGTCTCGAGTTCATTTAATTTTTATTGAATTAAATTTTAAATAACATGCGAAACTGGTATATCAATTTTGGTAACATTGGGAAAAATTAAATAATCAAATTAATCAATCACTTAAAAACCAAATTAAAAAAAATTGTCCATTGCTATTATTCTTAATTTGATATACGAGGAATCCAAATGTCGGGGTATTATTGTCATCCCATACGAGGGCAACAGATCAGAGACACCGTGCATGCACGCATGCACACAATTTAAAGGCGAATAAGTCATTTGAGCAACTGCTATTTTACGTCCAAATGTGCGGTTGCATGAGGCACCCACCCCAGCAACCACCACGTCAAGTCACGACACGGTCAATGAATGGTGACGCTGTTACCGGCTACCTCCATTGGCGTTGGAAATGAAGGGGTCAGCCTTGGCCCATAGTTTTGGCTTTTAAGTGCTCCTTTATTCTCTCACTGTTGTGGGCAGTTACTAAGCTTGCCAAGTGTTCGTCCGATCAAGCTATTCTCCTCTTCCCGGTTTACGATGCAATCAAAACATGTGTCTGAAGCAATGTGGGCTTAGATTGGCTTTGGTTGCACCATTTTGTCACAGCACAAATAAGCCTGTAAAAAACTATTTGGGTCGGGCCATAAGAGTAAGACAATTGCTTTTTTTTCTTTTCTACTTTTTTTTCTGGACCTGCTTTTAAGTCATAACATTGGTCAGCCCATTACTCTATGCTCCCGAACAATAGTAATATGAAGAAATTCTGAGATTCTAGACTAGAGTAGTCCAGAAACTTTTAGAATCTCTTCTATTTCTAATTACTAAAAAAGACCGCCAAAATACTCAAAGTACCGGAATCTTGAATATTCTTCTTCTAGTTAAATAATATAATTTCTGGTCAGCAATAGTAGACATGGCAATGAGCCGAATTGGCCCGTACTGTCCGCCAAAAATCTGGACCGGCCGCTATTGAACAGGTCGAACTGGGATCAGAACTAGTCAGTCAGCGAACCGGTTCAGGTTCAACGTATTTTAAAACCGTAACCGTTATGAACCGTTGTCGAACCGCCGGTTAACCATTAATTTTTAAAAAATTTGAACAAACAGCCGGTTAACTGATCCGCTGCGGAACTGGCGGTTCAATGAGCCGGTTTTGGTTCATCTTCCCTTCAAACCGTGATCCGTCCCGGCCCGTGACTACCTCTAAGCAATAGGTTTGGATATAAAAGTTGATTCATATCATAAGCCACTCCAAACTAATTTTTTTCTTTAAAAAAAAATTTATAACCTTTAAAATTGGTAATGATTTTTTTTTTTTCAGAAAAAAAAATTGGGTCCGTTCAAAATTTCCTGTCTCCGCCATTGTTACATAGTTAAAGACGCTCTTGAAATGTCATAATCCAATACCAACCATTTCTAGAGTATGTAAAACTTTCTTAAATCCACAGCTTTCACAAAACCATCCAATTATATGAGAGCCATACAATTCGTTGTCTTGTTCCTTTTGTGAATATATAATAACGACAAAACTAAGTCTTAATAGCCAAGATAGGCATCCCTCCTTAAAACGGTTAAGAATGGAACAATACAGAGCTTCCAACCAATCCACTCATAAATTGAAACTTTATCTCTAATTTTTTTTTCTTTGATGTGAACTTATTATTGTTTTGGCTTTTATGTTCATGTAAAAAGCTTATTATAAAAAAAAAAAGGTTAAAAATATATATATAAAAAGGAAGTGGTCCAAATTTTGGTAAATGGGTGAATGGAATTTTCTTCTTCTTGGACCTTCTGCTCCTTTATTTTGTGTCTCTATTATACCACATAGTTGCTTTTTGTTAACGTCGGCCACCTTGCACTGTTTAAGCCACTCTGTAATAAATGGCTCATTTTTTTTTTTATGATTTCTTAATTTTAAATTTTGGAGGATGTAATATACTAACATATTCATTTCAATTCAATCTCGGAAATAATAATAAAAAATGTATTAATATTTCAGAGAAATTGTCATTTAAAAAAAACAAAAATATAAGAAAATATTCTGTTATGGCTAAAGTTAATAATAATTTTCAATATTAAGGACAAAACTGAAAATGTCAATATATTTTTATAACTATATAATTGAGAGTAAAATAATTGTGATACTTATTTTGAGACAACTGCAGTATAATTTGAGAGGTAAATGTAAAAAATTATGTATGTCCATTAGTCATTGTAAGATCTATATTATTTTTGTATAAAAAAAAAGTAAATTTTTTCTAGCGTACTATTCAAACCGTTAGATATATGACACATATTGTATTTTAGTATTTTGATTAATTAAATTAGAAGGCTACTAAAAATTATTTGAAAAATTAAGTTATACAAAACATTATCTCTTAAGGTTTATTGTAAGATAATTTATATTGTTAAGTAAAAATTGACATGTCATTAACATAATAGTGATAGGCCACCAATCTCCAGTTATTGAAGAAGGAATGGATATATATACTGAAAATATAAAGAAAGGCGGTCCAATAATCATAAATTTGTAATCCTTAATCCAAGACAAGTTGCAAATAATAATGTTTCAACTAAAATTGGTAACATATTCCTGAATATTATCCAATTACAATACATTATTCTCAACTATTTTGGGTAATATTTTATCCTTCCAGGTCTGAACTATTACATCTTATCCAGCTGGATAAAAATGAAATCGCTTTTTAGCCATGGTTTGTTCTTTAGGTTTTAATTTTGTCGTGGTCGATAATGGCTATTCTATTTACTGTCCTTTTCAAATAATTATTAACTTCTCCTTTAATAAATATAAATATAATATCCTACCAATAGTTGTAGGTTTTTAATTGGCTTCAGAATTCTTTTGATTTACCACAGTAAAAAATATGTTTTTGCTTTCTACTAAGAAATTGATTATTAGGTTATTACATTTGTAAACATCTATTAATTCGAGCATTACGTAAATAAATGAAACAAGAGCCACCACTCTTTAGTCTCATGTCACAAGAGTAAATTGTAACATATGTATATATAGATTTTTGGTAGTGATTATCATGAAATATAATTATGTCATGAAAGAAAAATATTTGGACCGACCAATAAAAATACACCATATATTACATGGAATAATTTATTGTCCCATCTGAAGTAGAACATGAGATGAACAATTAGGCTAATTGTGGTTAGCTATTATATGTTAGTTCTCCAATATCAAAGCATATGAATCTTAGATTACCTTTCTCTTTTTCAATTTCTTAGATTGACTGGTTTGAGATTTTGGCCAATTGATAAGGGAACTTCGTTCTCTCCCTTGCATTTTATCCTTCCCAAATTAAGTATTGAATTGAAATCTTGTATGCCAAGTGGCCAAAGCCCACATGCTAATGAAGGGATTCACATGCATACCTCTCTAGTCTTGACAGCTTTTCTCAATAAATAAATTAATTTAATTTAAGGAGGATGTGTTTATTCTGTTAATTTATGAACTGATTATTATGGTTTGGTTAGAGTGCTACCGCTAAATTATGATAATTTTTTATTAAATTAAATACAATTTATTTATTTTTAACAACAATATTAAATTAGGTGAAAATTAACTTCAAATAAATTGAAATTTAGATTATCATTCGTTAATACTTTTAAACTTCAAATATGATGTCTGAAAATTAACCCCTATCCGTTTATTACAAAATGACTATCATTATATGAATCTTTAGTACAAAGAGATAAATCCTAGTCTCTTTTTTATTTCTTTCATAAATAATTTTAGATATATCAATTTTTTTATCTGATATTTTTATGTTTTTTATTTTAATAGAAGTTTTTATTCTCACTGGGAGTATGAACTTTTTTTTTTTTACAAACGTTTTGTATCTTTCGTATAGAAGAAACGATAATGAAAAATTCGTGTTTAAATTTATGTCAATCAAACTTATTTAAAGATAAAAAAATAGTCGATTCATAGTTCATTAATACCGCCAAATGAAGCGTTAAAATTTAAGTGTAAATTTTTCATCATTTGTATATTATTGTATTCCTCATTTATTTTAATTTATTTATATTTGTAATGAAATGTACACACAATTTTCCAAATTGAATGATAATAGCAATCATATATATATATAGATTAAGAAATACAAGTACATAGCAATTTTTAAAAATTTGAAAACTCAAACCTTTAATTGAAATCCAAAGATAATGGTATATCGTGGTGGAATTGCAGATTCATGGAAATGGGACGAATGTGTCACATAGGGCAAAAACTCAAATTAAAGGTTTAAGATAATATGTCTTTTCAAAATGTATTATTTTTTTGTCAGATTCGATTATGATTCTCTATATAGACATCTATATATATATATATATATATATATATATATATATATATATATATATATATATATATATATATATATATATATATCACAAAAGA
>CANUEY010162222.1:0-22880 GCA_948099555.1 Croton setiger | reverse complement strand
TTTTTGTGGTTTTTGTAAAAAACCGGTTCCCGATATGGGTGGCGACTCAAAGAAATTTTTAAAGACCGACTAGTTTCGGCAAAACAACCAAAACGGCTTTTATCGCCTAAAGCCCATTTTCGGTTTCCGAAAAACCGAACCATTTTCAAAAAAGAGTCTAAACTTTTTGAAACCTGTTTGAAAGAATTCTTTTGTAAAAAGAAAAACTAAAGAAAACGAACCAGTAAGCGAAAAAGCCCTCACCGATCAAGGAGAGGCGGGATTTTGCAAATCCGCGATTGCTGTCCGTCCGTCGACAGCAGCTGTCAGGATAGAGAGGTTACAGGCAGAGAGACCTTCATTCATTCCACAGCCAAAGAGAGAGAGGGAAGTATGGATAGAGGACGCGGGTGGTTCTTGGAAACGTCTACATCAGAGGCCATCTGTTCTTATGGGTTATCGGGGCAAAGCACATGGGTATCTGAGCGGTTCACAAGTTGGTTTTCAAAGGGGTAGTTCTTCCTACCAGGGCAGTATTGGCAAAGGTCAGGTACAGACACAGCCGAAACCTCAATGTACATATTGTGGCAGAGACCACTAGGGGGAATGCCAACGCTGCACTGGAGTATGCTACCTATGCGATGAGTAGGGACATTTCTTTAATGAATGTCCCAAGAGGAGAGAGTTGAGATAGGCACCATCAGAGCCATTGGTGCAGATTACCCGTACTAGTAGAGCCGGGTCGAGATATAGCAGAGGTCGTGGCAGAGGCCGAGGATAGTCTACCCAAGCTGGGGGTGGTATGGGCAGAGGCAACGTACAGCGTACTACATCACAGGCTCCTATTCAGGCTCGGGTTTATGCGTTGACTTGAGACGAGGCTTTGGCAGCTCCAAAGGTTATGGTTGGTAAAATTTCTTTTAATAACCTTGATACATTTGCTTTTGCATTGATAGATCCTGGATCTTCACATTCATTTATATCATCTCATATGTCATCCCAAACACCGAGAGAGCCTAAACACTTAAAGTATAACCTTACAGTACATACACCATTGAGGGAAATAGTGAAAGTGAAACACCTATACCCAAATTGTGAGATTATTATTGGGGAACAGGTATTACCCGCAGATTTGATTTTGTTACCCTTCCACAACTTCCATATTATTTTGGGTATGGATTGGTTGGCATGGCATCGAACTAAGGTCGACTACTATGCTAAAAAGGTTGTTTTTGAGCCACCAGGCCAATCATGAGTTATTTTCTGCGGTAAAAGGCAAGCAGTGCCGGGTTGTTTGATTTGTGCAATGACAGCCTTCAGTTTGATTCAGAGGGCTGTGAAGCATATTTAGCACATGTCATCGACACTTGGGAATAGAATAGTAAGGTGGAGGACATTCCAGTTGTCAGAGAGTTTCTGGATGTCTTTCTAGAGGATTTACCCGGGTTTGCCGCTGGACAGAGAGATCAAGATGTCTATTGAGATAGTTCCAGGTACGACACCCATTTCTGTTACTCCTTACAGAATGGCACCACTGGAACTACAGGAGTTGAAGAAGCAGCTACAAGAGTTACTTGATAGAGGTTTTATTAGACCTAGTGTATCCCATTGGGGTGCACCAATGCTTTTTGTGAAAAAGAAAGATGACACTATAAGACTGCATCGACTGTCGTAGGCTCAATCAAGTAATAATTAAAAACAAGTATCCATTGCCCAGAGTGGATGATTTGTTTGATCAGCTGCAAGGAGCTAAGGTCTTTTCCAAGATTGATTTGAGATTCGGCTATCATCAGTTGAAGATAGCTACAAAAGATGTTTCGAAGACAGCCTTTCGGACTCGGTATGGTCATTACGAATTCCTAGTAATGCCATTTGGTTGACGAACGCTCCAGTTGTATTTATGGCATTGATGAACAAGATATTTCAGCCATTCTTTAATAAGTTTGTTTTTTTGTTCATCGATGACGTTTTGATATACTCTAAAGATCCATTGGAGCATGAGAGACATTTGAGGACTATTCTACAGATTCTTCGAGAAATACAGCTGTACGCCAAGTTCAGTAAGTGTGAATTTTGGCTGGATCATGTGATGTTTTCTGGGTCATGTCATATCAGCTAATAGCATTGAGGTGGATTCCAGGAAAGTAGAGGCAGTTCAGAATTTGCCACAACCACGGAGTGTCATAGATATCAGGACTTTCCTTGGTATGGCTGGTTACTATCGCTGGTTTATTGAGAGAT
Organism: Croton setiger; assembly: GCA_948099555.1. Lineage (NCBI taxonomy): Eukaryota > Viridiplantae > Streptophyta > Magnoliopsida > Malpighiales > Euphorbiaceae > Croton > Croton setiger. Next base: position 20,660 of record CANUEY010162222.1, on the reverse strand, counting down.
TCTCCTTGATTACTGCACCTTTGACCAAGTTGCTTAGAAAAGATGTTCCTTTTGTTTAATCAGAGGCTTATCAGCGCAGTTTTGATCAGCTGAAGGAGAAGTTAACTATAGCACCAGTATTAACTATTCCTTCACGTACGGATGGATTTATTGTTTATAGCGATGCTTCTCATCAGGGATTGGGTTGTTTCTTGATGCAGAGGGGTAATGTTATTGCTTATGCTTAACGGCAGCTGAGAACACATAAGAAATCTTATCCAGTTCATGATCTCGAGCTAGCCGCAGTGATTTTTGTTTTAAAAATGTGGAGACATTACCTATATGGAGAGACTTTCCAGATATTCACCAATCACCAGAGTCTGAAGTACCTGATGACACAGAAAGAATTAAACTCCAGAAAGAGAAGGTGGATTGAATTGCTTAAGGATTATGATTGCACCATCGAATACCATCCAAGTAAAGCTAATGTTGTAGCTGATGCCCTTAGCCGAAATGGTAATGGTACTTCGGCTTATTCATAGGTAACTTCCTTATCACTTTTGAATTAGTTGAATATTAACCTCGATGAGGATTCTGAAAGTGCTTTATTAGCAACATGGAAAGTGAGACCAGTCTTGAGAGAGAAGATATAGCAGAGTCAATCAAGAGATCCACAGCTGTTAAGCATTATTGACAAAGTGAAACTGGGAGAGTTAACTTCTTTTACCTTAGTGGTGTGCTAATGTTAAACCGCAGGCTATGTGTACCAAATGTGGATGGACTACGCAATGAGATTCTATATGAGGTGCACAACACCGTTTATACCATGCATCCAGGTGCGACAAAGATGTATCAGTCAGTGAAAACTCATTATTGGTGGCCCAAGATGAATAGAGATGTCACAGAATTTGTGGCTAAGTGTCTGATTTGTTAGCAGACTAAAGCTGAGCACCAGGCTCCAATAGTTAAACTTCAGCCTTTACCTATACCTGTGTGGAAGTGGGAAAGAATTACCATAGATTTTGTCACAACTTTGCCTAAAAACCAGCCTTTACCTATTTGGGTGATTGTGGATCAGCTTACGAAGTCAGCACATTTTATCCTGATCAGATGGGGTATTTCTCTTGATTAGGTGGCTATTGAGTATGTAAATGAGATACTCAGACTATATGGAGTGCTTTTATCCATTGTATCTGACAGAGATCCACGGTTTGTTTCGCAGTTCTGACAGAGTTTACAGGTAGCTTTGGGTACAAACCAACATTTCAGTACTGCCTTTCATCCTTAGACAGATAGGCAGTCAGAGAGAACAATTCATACCCTCGAGGATATTTTGCGGGCATGTGTGTTGGAGTTCCAAGGTTCTTTGGACAATTACATCAGTTTGATGGAATTTGCCTACAACAACCAGTTTCACAGCAGTATTGATATGGCCCCTTACGGGGCTTTATATGGCAGGAAATGCAAAAGTCCTATTTGTTGGGATGAAGAAGGGATGAGAACAATAGAGGGTCCAGATTTGGTTCAGGAAACCGTTGAAAAAATCAGTGTAGTAAAGGCTAAGTTGAAAGCTGCACAGGACATACAGAAAAGCTATTCGGATCAACATCGGAGAGAGATGGAGTATAGTGTTTGGGATAAGGTTTTCCTTCGTGTTTCGCCTTGGAAAGGCATTATCAGATTCAGGCAAAAGGGAAAACTGAGACCTAGGTACATTTTTCCATACGAGATTACAAAGAAAGTTGGTCCTTTGGCTTACAGATTGGCTTTACCTTCAGACTTGGCACATGTTCACAACGTTTTTCATGTGAGTATGCTCAAAAGATACAGATCTGACCCTACTCATGTGATAAACGAACAACCTTTTGATGTGGCAGAGAATTTGAGCTATATAGAGGAACCAGTGGAAATCCTGGAATATGGAGTTAGACAGCTTCGGAATAAGGATATTCCTACGGTTAAGGTGTTATGGAAACATCATTCTTAGGGTGAAGCCACTTGGGAAGCAGAGGCACGGATGTGACAGAAGTATCCGCAGTTTTTTCAGAGTACAAGTATGAAATTTTGAGGGCCAAATTCTTAAGGAGGGGAGAGTTGTGACACCCCAAACCCAACCCTACGTCATTTCGACGTCATTTCATACATAAAGTGCAATTTCATTTAAAATGCATTATATTTGATTTGATATTTGAGTTAAACATGAAATATATGATTTGAATTTGAAAAATATGATTTAAATATGATAAGACATGAAATGAAATGATAAACAAGTTATGTTTTAAGTTCGTTTACCGTCAAAAGACATAAATGAGGCCAATTAGGGTTTTTGGCTCGCACGACCGAAAAACGTCGGAAATGCGTAAAATATAAAGTAAATGAATTTGATATTTTGAGATATATTTATTAATATGATTTTAAGATTTTTGGAACCCTAATTGTACAACGAGATAGTACGGTTTCGGTTCCGTGAAAATCGTCGAGGTTTCGGAGTCGGATTAGGGCACTGATCGAACCGTGAATAATTTTCGGATTCCAATTTTTACAAAACTTCAGACACATGTTATACTTATTATTTTGACACCAAAAAACTTTTAAAATTGGTGCTGGAGCTGATTTATGGTCCATAAATTGAAATAGAAACAAGAAGAGAAGTGACTGAAAAAAGGAAGCTTAGTTATTAAGTTTAATTAAGGGTAAAATAGGTTTTTGGGAAAAATTAAGAGTAGCTGCTGGAAAGGAGAGTTTAGGGACTTGGAGCTGGAGGTATAAGGGTGAAGATGTGGCCTGGAACAAAGAGGAAGAGAGAGAACTGAGGAAAAAACAAAAAGAGAAGAAGAAAGAGAGAAAGAAAATAGAGAAAAGAAAGAAACTAGAGAGAAAATCAATGGTTTGAGGCCTTCAGATTGTTCCTAAGACTTATAAGAAGAGATTAGAAGTGATAGGAATGGAAGAGAATAGTTGGGAAGTGAAGGAGAAGAAGAAAACAGTAGAGAGAGAAAATTTTTCTAGGTTTGAACCAGTGTTGAGAGAACTACTTTTATGAGCTTATATCTTTAATATGAGCGTGCATGGGAGAATTTGAGCCCGATGGTTCAATAGAGGGGGTCTAGAGGAAGAGAACGATGGTCATAGCTTGCCAGAAAGCCACCAGAGGAGGATGTACGGTCGTCGGGAGGAAGAAGAAGATCAAAATGCACACAGAAGCTGTGTTTTGACCCTCAGAGGCACGCTAGAAATGGCAGACCAAGCTTGCATTTTGGTCGAAAACCTTCGGTCCAAAATGACGCCAGAGCTTGCGTTTTGAGGCGTTTTACGCACCTGTATTTTATAAAATTTGCATTTTAGCCCCTAAAACTTCTGTTTAATTATATTTTTGACCCAGAAACTTTTATAAATTATATTTTGACCCTTTCAACCTTGGACGTCCTAAATCCGTTTTTGATGCCAGAAATTTATTTTGAAATCTTTTTAGGCTTGAAAGTTAAAGATTAAATATTTTGTTAAATATTTTTAATTATGATTTTGATTTGATTTATTGTTTGGTTTAATTAATGATTAGTTTTGGTTTCGATAATTGTAATTATGATTAATCATAATTATTAAATGATAAATAGAGTTTGTTAATTATTTTTAATATGATATTAAATGATTTTAAAGTGAAAATTTTTACAAATTCAGTTTAAATTCATAGAAAATAAAATGGATTAAATTTAAAACTCAATTATTTCAGAGAATTAAATATTTAATCATGCATTATAGCACATATGGATGACTTATATGACTAATTGGATATTATTGTTATGTTATGCATTATAGGAGCGTCGAGTTCTAGAGCGGGACAGGGTAAGCTACCTGAGACTCAGCCTAGCTTATAGTAGTGAGGTAAATGTTAAACCCACTTACTTATATGTTTGACTTTGACTTTGTGAGTTTGCCAAAAAATGCTATATTGAACCGTTTGGATCGGTACTGAAACCCGATCACTTGTGATATATGAGAATGCTATTATATGATTATATTGAACTGTTTGGACCAGTACTAAAGTCCGGTCAATTGGAATTATGTGATTTATGAATTGTGATGTTTGTGGTTCCTGAGTCGGTACTGAAATCCGAACAGTTGAGTTATTATGATTTGATTTTAGATATATATACTGTTTGGACCGGTATTGAAACCCGGTCATTGGATTATATGAAATATGATGATATGAAATGTATGCTATATAAATGCATTTCCACATACTTAAATATGGTCGTTGTGATTATCATAGCCAGTGTTTGCAAATTTCACAAAAGAAACCTACGGTTTTTATATGATTTGACGGAAAGACCTATGGGTCCTATATGATATAGAAAGACCTACGGGTCTTATATGTTACTGAGTGATCTTCGAATCTTATAGAGAAATGTTGATCTTCGAATCCCTATGACTGACGGTACTCCGGGTCTTATATGTTCATTGGATCTAGTTAGAGAACCTCATACTGTGAAATTCCCGGGGCAACACTTGGTCGATAAATCACAACTAAAGAAAAAAGAAAGATATGTCATTTACATCTTATGATATAAATATGTTTATATATGATGAATATGACTTTACATTATGATGTTTTGATATGTTATGATAAATTACCTTATATGTCAGCTTTATTTTGCTTTGGTTACACTTGCTGAGTATGCGACTCATCAAAATCTCAATATATGTTTCAGGTCTGCAGCTTGAGTGAAGTCAGACACTTCACTAGTCTATGCTCAGGTCGGTACAGCTGAAGCCTATGTCTCTTTCCCTCTCACCATTTCATTTGTAAATGCTACATATAGTTTTTGGGTTTATGCTTTGTTTTGTAAAGCATAGTTATATGCTTAGCATGTAAAGTCTAACATGTTATGTTTATTATGACCTTTGGATTAACAGGTTGGTTATAATTCACGTTTTTGGTATATGTAAATTATAAATGGATATGTATGATATGTTTTAAGGTAAATAGTCTTTTGTAAGACTTATGGAATATGTAAATTATGTATTGACATGTTAAACAGGTTTAAAGGTAACAGAGTTTGGTATAAGATATTTTTGGTATAAGTCATATAATATGTTATGTATGATATGGAATTGATATTGTTATTTATTATTATGTTTAATATGTTAACAAGATTAAAAAAGGAATTTATATGTTATAAAAAAAAGACATGTTTTATGAGGTAAGAATATAAGTAAGGGTGTTACAAAGACAATACATTAACTTAGAATGACTTCAAACAGTAACATTCCAACAAAACCAGATATTGAAGAACATAATAGCAGGCATGAAATATGAACAAGATTCTAAGTTCATCATGAAGCATAATAAGGAAGAGGTTGATTCTGGAGTATAGACAGTAGCATACTAAGGCAGCAATATCAAACACATGGGACAATCAATATGGCATCAAATCTAAAACCAACAAACTAACATTCAAAACTAGACACAATCGCAAACAATTTAACAGTTTCAGGATTTAAAACTCAAAATTAGAATCATGAAATAATTTTTATCAGTCATGCAGCAACAACAATAGAAAGTAAAATCTTGGGAAGAAATGAGTGATTCAAACTTCACTTTTGAACAATACTCATAGACTAAAATCAAACAAACAGTGTCAATTACAATTACCGAATTGAAAGTAGAAACAAACATAAAGAAGACCTAAAAAACCAGCCTGGTTCCTAGGCTACGATTAACATTATGAATAGAAAACTAAGGTAAAGAAAAGATAAAAAATACCTCAACTGTAGGCCTTTCAGTGTTGTTGTGATTCAAATTCAGAAAATAAGACTCCAAGGTGTTCTTACAGAAACAATTTTCAATTCCAACGAAAAATACAATATCTCAAATCTCTACACCCGAAACTCGTTCCCAATTCAAATTGATTTTGAAATTGGAACTGGTTACAGATTACAGGGGGATGAAGAACTTAGAAAATCCTAAGAACTAATCCCCAAATTACCATTTCAAAGAACCCTGACTTTCAATTCTTAAATCGAAACCCTAAAGATTACAAACTCAGGAAGAATATGGACTCTTACTATTTTTCTCCTAATTTCTGGACCTCTCCCTTTTGATTCTGGATTTCCAGCTCTGGATTTTTTGATTCTGGAACCCCCATCGCGAAGCCCTCTTCTGCCTTTTGTAGGCCGAGCCTCTTGCCTCTCCTTTTCCTTCGGTCTTTAAGCTTCACTTCGACTCTGCTTCCTCTGGTTCTCCTTATCTCTTCTAGTCTTCGTCTTCGATTCCAATACTGCTTCGTCTTGCAATCCTCGTCATCGCCGTCTCTGTTTCTTCGTTCTTTCACATTTCTGTTTTGTTTCATTTCCGTCACGTCTCTGCGTTCTCTCTTGCTCGTCAATTTCGATTATATATGGTTAAGGAAGAAGGAAGGATACAGCAGTGTTTTAGTTGTTTCCTTCTTAATTTTTTTTCTGTTTTCTTTCGGAACCCAAAACGATGTCGTTTGGCCCTTAAACTCTATGTTTTGCTTTTGTTTTTAAGTGGGAGGAAAAAACTTTGAATCGAACCAATCCAGTTCAATTCAGAGTTTGACTTCTTTTATTCTCCTCCTCCTTCTCTTTTAATTCCTTCTTAACCCATTTTCTTTCATTCTTCTTTCAATTTCACCCTTTTCTTTTTCTTTCTTCTTTCAATTTCTCTCTATCTTCTTTTATTTTCTTACACATTTCTCCTTTTTCTCTTTTTTTTTTCTCCTTTTTCTTTTTCTTTTTCTTTTTCTAATTTTTTCTTCTTATTTTTCATTTTATTTTTTTCTTCTAAAATTAAGATACAAAATATGATCCTAATTACAAAATATTCATTCAATTAAAATAAAAATTAAAAATTAAAATTTAATTGAAAAATATTTAACTCAACTCTTCTCTTTTTGATTTTTCCTTAGGGCAAAAAGGATTCTTCAATATATCATGGGCATGTTCTATCCATCATCCGAAAGAGTCGAATTGAGAGGTTACAGTGATAGCGATCGGGCCGGAATCCTGATACAACAGGTTTTGTTTTCCACTATGGAACAACGACATTTAATTGGCTATTGAAGAAACAACCGATAGTGACTTCATCAACGTCCGAAGCTGAGTATTTTGTTGTAACCGCTTGTGTTTATCACTCAATATGGTTAAGGAGTTTGCTCAAGGAACTTCATTTTGGAGAAAATGGTTCGACGGATATCTATATTGATAACAAGTCAGCAATTGTTTTGGCAAAGAACCTGGTGTATCATGATCGAAGCAAGCATATCGATACACAGTTTCATTTCATTCGAGAGTGCATCACGAAGAAGGAAGTTCAAGTGAAGTATGTGAAGACTGAAGAGCAAATTGCAGACATTTTTACAAAGTCTTTGAAGAGGGAGTTTTTTTAGAAGCTATGCTACAAGTTTGGCATGAGAGAATTGAGCTTAGGAGAGAGTTTTGAAGAATAATCTTGATTCATCTAAAAGAATTGAAGAAGTTTTATCAAAGAAGTAACCTAGAAGTTTGTAGTAGTTTGAATGTAATAAAATATGTAGGAAAATGAAATTTGAATACATGTATGGGCAAAATGTATCTACAACTAGTATAAATAGGGGAATCATGTATGAAATTTTTATCGAGCAAAAAGAAAGGAAATAAGACAAAAAAAAAAAAGAATTTCAAGTATTCTCCTCTCCACTTTCCAACATTAGAAGCATGCATATAAATCTTATTGTGGGCGAAACATTCTTATTCCAGTATGTAAACTATGCTGTTTACTCAATACTCTAACTAAAATATATATCTAATATATTCACTTTTACAGTCCACATACTACATTTTTTTTCAAAAAATCTTAATATATTTTTCACTAATACATTTTTTTTTAAAGTCGTTTCTTATATTTTAGAATACTTTTTTAATATTTAATTGTCGATTAGTGTTGTGGATGGCGTCAAATTAAAGAAGGCCTAAAATTGGCATCTAACAATGAAACCTCAAGTACTATGAAATATTTGAATTTGAAGGCTGATTTCGTATCTTCTTGAGGAAATGCTTTTACTTTTGTTTATGGTATGTTGAGGTTTTTGGCGGGGAACTTTTAAGACTATATATTCTTTTATTCCCCTTTCCACTCTTTTCGAAGATTTGTTTTTCTCAATTAATTCCTTTATAGGAAGAACTAAACTAATGCTTTTTAAAAAAAAAAAAAAAATAGAACACAACAAATAGCATATTTTTAAGTTTCATGTAAAAAAATAGCAGCTAAGTTTTGAAATTTAAAATATAACAATTTCTTTTATATTTGTTAACCCTTGCTTTAAATAATAATAATAATAATAATAATAATAATAATAATAATAATAATAATAATAATAATAATAATAATAATAATAATAATAATAATAATAATAATTATTATTATTATTATTATTATTATTATTATTATTATAAAATCGTAAAATCATAGCACCACCGGCCCGAAACTTCAACCTCAATTTCACATGATTTCGGTGATCAAACAGCAGATTTGTTGGCTGCAATTAATGACGATTAGTGCGGTTGATGGCGTCAAATAAAAGAACGCCTAAAATTGGCATCTAAGAAAGAAACCTCTGGTGCTATGAAATATATGAATTTGAAGGCTGATTTCGTACTGGTAGATATGTTGAGGTTCGATTTCTTCCATTGCCTCGCATTTGGATTAGTTTTTAAATTAACATCTTACAAATTTGGCGGAAATGCTTTCATTTTTCATTATTTTTGGTATGTTGAGGTTTTGGGCAGGAGAATTTTTAAGACTATATAGTCTTTTATTCCCCTTTTCATTCTTTTGAAAGAAATTTTTTTTTAAAAAAAAATTTCTCAATTAATTCCTTATTAGGAAGAACTAAATACTTTTTATATTTCCTAGTTTCACGATTGAAGTTTTGAAATTTAAAAAAAAAAAAAAAAAAAAAAAAAGAGAAACTTTTTAGGTTTTACCATGTTAACTCTTATTATCGACATAAATTAGAAACCATTAAACCATATCAGTAGCCTGTAACTTCAACCTCAATTTCCCGTGATTCTAATTATTGGATGGGCAGATTTAAGACCATAAAATAAAAGTCCAAATAAAAATATGTCATTTGTTACTGAGATTGTGGTTATTCATTGCCCTTTTTTGGTATCCAATTAAATAAAAATTGGATATTTTATATATTTTTCGGCTTAATATTGTTGATTCGGGAGGAAATAATAATATAAATTTTTCTATAATATATAGTTTGTAAGTTTTGTCACAATTTTTTAGAGGCAAAAAAGGAAAAACTAAATTTTATTTTTTTTTCGAGCCTAATATATGAATTTGTAAGAAAATAAGACGATATTTGTAATCTATAAATTAAGAATTTTCAAATATCATAGAGTTAGTGAGTTTTCTTCACCGTTGATATTTTTAATTTTTTAGATGTTATAAGGTTGAAGATAAAGTAATTTTGCAGAAATGTCCTCAATCTTTATTTTTAAATGTTAATTTACACAAAATGACATATATTGAATTGTATATTAATGTACTGATTTGTACTAAATTAACTATATATTTGTATTTACTTTTATTAACATATTTTATATATTGATACCGAATATTATTAACAAAAATATATTTTGGTCAAACTCATCAGAAAGCACCTCAGAGAGGCAAGACACATTTTTCCTTGATGATCACTCTCTCTAATTAAAAAAAAAAAAAAAAGAAAATCATAGGAGTAATAGTCAAGATATATAGGGATTAAATGAAACTCAAGAAATATCTCTAAGTTTAATGGATTGCACTAGACATGGGAGGAAATATCTTAAATAGTGACAGCAGAACACATATTTCCATGATTTTGGAGTGATTACTGTCATAACAAACACATATATAGAATAAAATAAAAATGTTGGCAACGCATTTACCAGAAGAGCTCTAGGTTCGATCCCTATTAAGTGGAGTGAAGAGTGATTAAGCTCCAAACCAGATTAATCAATTTGTTCGAAATCAGTGGTTTACTAATAAAAAAATAATGAAAGGAAAGAGAAAAAGGAAAAACAATTCTTATAAACGTACTATTATTGGGGTGAGGTGAAAAATTGGTGGACTATATGTAATGTTTCTGCGAGAGGAAGAGTGTAAGAAAGAGAGAATACATGAAGAGGGTCCAACTCTTCGCAAGCAAAATTGCAAGGTCCACCTATAGCTGATTAAAAGCTAAAGCCAAACACAGCAATGGCAGTGACAGTGTGACTTGTTCCTACCATCAAATTTTATTTTTTCATAAACAAATACTAATAGTATTCAAATTATAGAAAAGAAAAATATACTTCTCAAAAAATGTTTCTGCTCTTCCATCAAGTTTTTAGTAGACAAAAAAAAAACTCACTTGGAAGAATGTCTATATTATATTAATAATATTTAGTAATTTATAGTGAAGACAAAAGGTTTTTTTGTTGGATGAAGATACTTAAACTCCAGTAAGCTATTTTAGCTGATATCATCATGTCAACCACTCATATAAGAACAAAATTAATAAACTCATACTCTTTACCTTATATATATTCTTCTTCTGTTCAAACATTTCCAATCCAAATCCCTCTATTAATTTTTTTTTTCTTGGCTTTTTCTGCAAATGGACATTGAATTCAAGAGTTAAATAATTCCACAAATGTTTATCCTAAAAAAAGTGAGTACCAAAAGAAAGATCTACATAGCGAGAGATCCATAAATGGATCTATAATTAAACTACCCATTATAGCAAAAATGTTTGGAAGATTCGTTATAATTATATAACATAGATGGTAATACTTAATCCAAGAACTTACTTTTCTCCTCTGGTTCATAGATCTGCAAGTTCTTCAATAACCGTATAATAATATCATAATACAAACGAAAATATACAAAAAGGATAGCAATGCAAAACTGTTGTAATCATAAATTAAATCCATTGTTTACTTGTGAAATAACTAAAAAGGAACAATTAATTCAAGGGGCGCAAAAAGAAGACTATGGAAGTCCCTTTCAGCATCACCTGAAAGCAACAGATGAAGGGGGAAAAAAGGCAAATCAAGCATCTTTAACATGAAGAACAAAGAAAAAACTAATACCTTTTATTTGTTATCAATTAAAAGAAAAGGAGTAAAAAAAATGGTATGAGTAATAACTGAAAGTCTGAAACATAGCCATAAGCACCTGAAAGCAACAGAAACAGAAAGAAAAGTAAAAGAAAAAAATCATAACCTGTATGTATATATGTATTTGAGTTTAGTAATATATAGTCGTTTATTGCCGATGCAGCATCATCAAGATTCTCAGTTTCAAAGAACAAGAGAGATTTAGCATCACCACCGTGCATTTGCATGTGAATCTTGATGATGCTACATCTGCAAACAACGACTGTCGATCCATATCCATGCACACAGATATAGCGAAAATCCCCTCCTCTCTTTCCTCTTTATATATAAAATTCAATCCAACAAAAATACAAAACGAATAGAGGTAAGTTAAAAAACTAAAGGATATTTATTTATGGTAAATAAATAAAAATTGTAGAAATTGCCCATATAGCAACAAGGCCACGAGCACAATCTGATGTGGCCTGTTACCACAGGTTAAAATCACTATTGATTACGTGAAGGGTGTACCCGAGAAGAATCCCAACCTGTGCTTGTGCTGTGTTCCAAGTTTGAACTCAATCTTCACCTCGCTGCTAGATACATACAAATATAATATACGTAATAATTAATTTAATATACTTATTGAAAAATGAAATACAATAAAAAAATCCGCAGGTTTTTGGTATCTGGGTCTGATCTTTTTTTTTTTTTTGTTTTCTCTCTGGTTAGATTGTAACAAAAGTTGCATTTATCTAAGAATATTCCGGCCAGTCCCAAAAAAAAAACAAAGAAAGAACGAATTTAATCAATACTCTAAAAATCATAAATGAAATTTGAATTGAAATCAAGAAACAAAAAAATGAAATTTAAAAAAAAATTGATAGAAAAAAGTTTCAAAGAACGAAGCAAAGGGAAAGGAGATTTACAGAAATTGGGAGAAAAGTGTGATATATACATGCACAAAAATAGAGAGATTAATCAAAGACTTTATTAGTCTTTTTCAACTTTTTTTTTTTTTTTCATTTATGTGGTTGATACTAGTTTTGGTATTTTTACGATAATTATATGTTTGATTTTGATTGGTTGAAGCTGAGCTGTATAGTACTGCACAAAGTATTGCCGCAGTTACACATCGCCATCTCGCCAAAACCCTAGTTATTATTTTCGAGAGCTGATACAATAAGGGCAGACTTCTACTCCTTCCTTGCGCTCTTATGTTGTTATCATTATTATTAGGAACAAAATTGCAATTTCAAAAACTTTGATAAGAATATGCTAAATCTCAAAAAATATTTCTCCGCGTAGTATATTTTTTATTTCTATTTTCAATCATTCGCCTAATAATATTACTGTAGATATTGTCACATAGACACCTGCAATAAAAGGTATCGTAAATTATATCTATTAATATTTTAGTTGAATTGTAAATTATATCTATTAATACCTTAGTTGGATTGTTAGATAATTATTATATTCGAGAGTAAATTTTAAAATTTTTTTTTATGTGACTAATTGGAACAATACAATTTCACATTAGAGCTCTAAATATTGTTAGAAATGAGGAATTTTAGTGAAGGAAATTGAATTATTTTCAGCTTGCATTTTTCTTGTGTTCTGTACACTATTTATATAGAGTTTACAATATAGAGCAGATCAAATACAGTAATTGTGTTTGATCTGTTTCCAAATATTTTTTATTCTATTTACAATATTTTGATTCTCACGTATGTCTAATCTGATTTTCTTTTATTCTATATATCCCAATTATTTCCTTCCTGTTCTTGCCTATACTCCTCCTCAAGTTGGGTGGTGAAATCTTCAATGCCCAACTTGCCCAGGGTCTCATTGAATGCTTTGACTGGAACTGCCTTTATAAGAATGTCTGCCAACTGTTCTTCTAATCGAATAAATGGAAGACATATAATGCCTACTTCAAGTTTTTCTTTAATGAAATGTCTATCCACCTCGATGTGTTTTCTCTGATCATGTTGAACCAGATTTTCAGAAATGCTGATCGCCGCTTTTTTGTCACACATCAACTTACATGTACCTGACCAATAACCAACCTCTTCCAGTAGTTTTCTTAACTAGAGAATTTCAGTTATTCCTCTGACAATTCCTCGGAATTCGGCTTCAGCACTAGAAAAGGCTATTACTTTTTGCTTCTTGCTTCTCCAAGTCACAAGATTTCCACCAACCAACTTAAAATATCCTGAAGTTGATCGTCTGTCCACTGGGCTGCCTGCCCAATCTGCATTAGTGAATGCTCCAATATTTAAGTGCCCATTTTTTTAAAATATCACTCCTTTTCCAAGTGATCCCTTTAGGTACCTTACAATTCTAAGAACAGCTTCCAAATGTCCCTTCTGTGGCTTGTGCATGAATTGACTGACTACTCCTACAGCGTAGGCTATATCCGGTCTGGTATGTGAAAGATAAGATTCCCTACCAACCTTTAGTACTGACCGACATCCGCTAGTTCACTTCCTTCCATAAATTGTAACCTATGATTAACCATAATTGGAGTGTCAGCTAGTTTGCAATCCAGTAGTCCTGTCTCTAACAGTAAATCCAACACATACTTCCTTTGAGAGATAAAGATGCCTTGTTTAGATCTCAAAACTTCTATCCCAAGGAAGTATTTCAACCTTCCCAAGTCTTTCATCTCAAATTCTTCAGAGAGTCTCCCTCTGAGAGTTTGAATTTCTTCCTTATCATCTCGGGTGATAATTATGTCATCAACATATATAATAAGACATGTTATGTAATCACCCCTTTTTTTGAGAAATAAGGTATGATCTGAGTTGCTTTGAAAATACCCATATTTTTTCATGGTTGTAGTAAACCTCCCAAACCAAGCCCTTGGTGAATGTTTCAAACCATATAATGCTTTCTTTAGCATGCATCATTATCTAGGATAAAAACCTTCTGAAAAATCGGAGGGAGCTTCTATATACACTTCTTCCTTCAAATCTCCATGCAAGAAAGCATTTTTTACATCAAATTGATGTAATGGCCAGTCTCAGTTAGCTGCCACAGAGAACAGAACACGAATTGTGTCTATTTTTGCAATTGGTTAGAAAGTCTCTAAATAATCTATACCATAGGTTTGAGTATAACCTTTAGCTACCAGGCTTGCTTTGTGTCTTTCAATATTCCCACCCGCTTTGTATTTAATAGTGAACACCCATTTACAACCAACAGGTCTTTTCCCAGACGGTATTTCAGTTTTCACCCATGTATTGTTCTTTTCCAGAGCCTTCATTTCTTCTTCCATAACTTGTTTCCATTTTTCATCTACCAGTGCCTCTTCTACTGTTTTGGGAATAATGGTTGAGTAAAGTGTAGTATGGAATGTTTTGCCTTCTGTAGATAAGCTCCCCCGTACCACATTTGTTACTCGTATCTAGCCTTTCAAGATTCAAACTCGAGTTCATACCGTTTAGGTGGTACTCCTCGATTACTTCTTAGTGGAAGATTATATTTTTCCTGTGTCACTGGAACAGGTACTTCCGCTTCTGCAGGATGTTCACCTGTTTTTGCAGGATAGAATAAATATAAGTAGAAGGACCTAAAAAGGAACTACTGACCGTTGGAATATTCGACGGAGAAGATGATTTGGATGATTCTGATACATCGGACTGTTCAATGTCTTCAGTAGCAGACTCGATGGTACCGCCTACTTGCTCTTTTGGAAACGTTTCTGTCGTGACTAGACTATGTAGCCAACTCAATGGGAACACACTAGAACTCTCCCCCTGACCACTATGTTGGGTATAATAAAACTCTGTTTCAAGAAAGTCACGGTCCATTGTAGTATATGTACGGTTGGTTACAGGGTTAAAACATCTATACCCCTTCTGGTTAACCCCATATCCCACAAAGATACATTTGACAGCGTAGGGATCAAGTTTGGTTCTCACATGTTTTGGAATGTGAACATAAACGGTACAGCCAAACACCCGAGGCTGAAGGTTTAGATGAGCTGGTATTTGGGTATATTTGGCCAAAGTAGTTAAAGGTATGTAATGGTTAAGTATTTTTATGGGAAGTCAATTTATAAGATAGGTGGAGGTAGCTATGGCTTCTGGCCAAAAAGATTTTGGAATTCTAGATTCAATCATGGTTGCTCGAGTCATTTCGAGCAGAATCCGATTCCTTCTTTTTGCCACACCATTTTGTTATTGAGTGTACGAGCAGATAGTTGGTGTATAAGTCCTTTATCACGAAAAAATTGTTGCATAGTGGTATTAACATATTCCCCACCATTATCGGACCGAAGGATTCGAATTTGTTTTTGAAACTGGGTTTGTATAAGATTGTAAAAGCACACAAATTTGTCATGTACTTCAGTTTTATTCTTTAAGAAATAAACTCAGGTCATCCTAGTACAGTCATTAACAAAGAGAAGGAAATATGTACAACCATTTCTACTAATTTGCAGGGCTGGACCCCAAATATCTGAATGTACCAATGAAAAAGGACTATTGACCCTAGTGTTTGTAAGGCGAAAAGATTGCCTATGACTCTTAACCAACACACAAGTTTCACAATGAAAATGACTATTATTATTAAAAAACTAAGGAAACAAAGCTCTTAGATACCCTGGTGATGGGTGTCCCATACGCCGGTGCCATAGCCAGACTTGACGATCCACAATTCCGTGAGCAAGCGATACGATACCGTGTTGGCCCACTTCATCAACATAATACAGCTCATTATGTTCAGAACCACGACCGATCTTCCCAGTCTGAATATCCTACAAAATACAGAATATGGGATGCTTTAGAACAGAATAGTTAAGTTCCTTAGTGACATGGCTAATAGACAACAACTTATGAGATAAGCTTAGAACATAAAGGCACTTGGTAAGTCTAAGAGAATGAGTAATAGCAACAGTCCCTGCCCCCTTTACTTGAGAAAAACCTCCATTAGCGGTCTGAATAAGAGATTTATTAGGTTTTATCGAAGAATGGAAGTCACTGTAGTCATAGGACATAGTGTCCGTTGCTCCACAATCTAGTATCCATTTATCAATTTTCTTGGAAAAATCAACCAAAGTGATATAGGCAGTTTTGAGGTTTTTATTTAGTTTGGGTCCTTTTTGTAAAATTCTTAAGCTTTCAGGACTTAATTGATTATTTTTAAAAATAGTAGGTCCACTGTGACACCCCAAACCTAACCTTACGTCGTTCCGACGTCATTTTCATGCATTATGTGCATTTTCATTAAAATGCATCATGATTTGATTTGATAATTAAGTTAAAAGTGGAATATATGATTTGGATATGAAATATATGATTTGAATAAGAATTACAAACTATGTTATAGGCTCGTTTGCCGTCGAAAGATATAAACGGAGCTAATTAGGGTTTTTGGACCCACACGACCGAAAAATGTCGGAATCGCGTAAAATATGAACCAAATGATTTTGATATTTTGATATATGTTTATTAACATGTTTTAAAGAGTTTTGAAACCTTAATTTTGCGACGACATCGTACGGTTTTGGTTCCGCAAAAATCATCGAGGTTACGGACTCGGTTTAGGGCACCAAGCGAACTGGGACCAATTTTTGGATTCTGATTTTACGAAACTTTAGACACGTGTTGTACGTATTAATTTGACACCAAAAACAAGTTTTAAGTAGGTTTTGGATGATTTATAGTGCTGGAATTTGAGTTGGAAGATTGAAAGGAAGTTAAGTAACAAAAAGCTTTATGGTTAAGTAATGTCTTAAGGCAAATCTTTAAATTTTTGTGTGCTAAATACCAAGCAGCTGCTTGAACACCTTGGGCAGGTGTAACATGAGCTGGAGAGGCAGAATTTGGAGCTGGTTCAGTGGGAAAAAAAGAAAGAGAGAAAACATAGGTGAAAGAGAGAAAGAGGAAAAGAGAGAAAAAGGAAAGAGAAAGGAAGAAAAAAAGAGAGAAAAGAGTGAAAATCAAGTAAAACTTTCAATCCAACATTTTTAATGTGTTCTTAGGATGTTAATGAGTTGATTAGAAGTGTTAGATTAGGTAAAAAAGGGCTGGAAAACATGGGAGGAGAAGAACAAAATTCTGGGTACACAATTCTGGATTTTGGGCAGTTTTAAGGTAGCAACTTTGGAGGGTTATATCTTCCAATTGGTGAAGCTTGTACTAGTTTGGGCTGTATGGGTTGATAGAGGGTATGTTTGTGTAGAGTTTGGTCGTTTTAGTTTGCCGGAAAACCACCGGAGGTGGCCGAAAAAGTGGCTGGAAGTTAGGTTGAGAGATAGGTAAAATCTGGAATCTTGGTAAACAGTGTTGAGGAGCCAACTTTGGGGACTTGTATCTTTTGATCTAGAGGGTTTTTGGGAAATTGGCTCCGATGGTTAGCTAGAGAGTGTGTAGAGCAAGAGAACGGTGGTCGTAGCTCACCGGAAAACCACCGGAGGAGGACGTACGGTCATCGGGAAGTGGGCTTGAGAGTCACAGTTTCTGGGCAGGAGGCAGGCGGAGTAGGTGCGAGGCAGGCCTAGCCAAAACGACATGAGAACCGTGCGTTTTGAGCCAGGCGCGAGGCACGAGGGGGGGCTGCGTGTAGCGGCCAAAACGACGCCATTTTGGGTGTTTTGGTGAATTTTGTTTTTGGTGCCTGATTTTTAGTAAATTTTGTTTTTGACCCCTGAAGTTTATTTATTCTTACAGTTTTACCCTTCCAGCAATGTTTTGGTTTTCTTTCAATTTAGTCTAGCATATTTGATTTTCAATAATTGCAATTTGACCCCTAATGTTTCTGCAGCTTTCAATTTGGCCCTTTTAGGCAGTTTTTGCAATTATGTTTAATTATATTTTGGTCCCTAGACTTTTAATTAATTACAATTTTGGCCTGAAACTTTTATAAATTATGTTTTGACCCTACCAACCTAATTTCGACTCCTAAATCCGTTTTTTACGTCAGAAATTTATTTTAAGATCGTTTTGAGCTCGAAAATTGAGATTTAAATATTTTGTTAAGGAATTTAATTATGAATTTGGTTTTAATTTATGATTTGGTTTATTTAATTATAGTTTTGGTTTAAATAATTATAATTATTATTAATTATAATGATTATATGATAAATTGAGTTTCTTAATTATTTTTAATATGTTATAAATTGATTTTAAATCGGAAAATTTTACGGATTGAGTTTAAATTCTCAGAAAAATATACGGATTAATTTTAAACTCAAATATTTCAGAGATTAATTATTAAATCATGCATCATAGCATATATGGATTTCTGATTTGATTATTTGAACATCATTGCCATGTTATGCATTATAGGAGCATCGAGTTCTCGAGAGGCGCGGGGTAAGCAACCTGAGGCCCACCTAAGTTCACGGCAGTGAGGTAAGTGCTAAACCCACTTACTTAAATGTTTGATTTGGAATTTGTGAATTTGCCAGGTATGCTATGTTGAATTGTTTGGACCGGTACTGAAGCCTGGTCATTTGTGATATATGAGATTGCTGTTTTATACTATT
Organism: Croton setiger; assembly: GCA_948099555.1. Taxonomy (NCBI): domain Eukaryota; kingdom Viridiplantae; phylum Streptophyta; class Magnoliopsida; order Malpighiales; family Euphorbiaceae; genus Croton; species Croton setiger. The sequence goes on along the minus strand of CANUEY010162222.1, from coordinate 2,056 downwards.
ATTGATCTGTTTGGACCGGCACTGAAGCCCGGTCAATTGAAAATATCTGATACATGAATTATGATGTTTGTGGTTCCTGAGTTGGTACTGAAACCCGACCAGTTGAGTTATTTGATCTGGTTATAGAAATATATATGTTGTTTAAACTAATACTGAAGCCTAGTCATATGATTATATGAAGCATGACGATATGAAATGTATATTTTATAAATGCATTTCCACAGTACTTAAATATGGTCGTTGTGATTATCGTAGCCAATGTTTGCAGATTTCACGAGAGAAACCTACGGTTTCTATATGATTTGACAGAAAGACCTACAGGTCCTATTTGATATAGAAAGACCAACGTGTCCTATATGTTACAGAGAGACCTATGGGTCCTATACGATGCAGAATGATCTGGTGTATACTGCATAATAAAGGTTGATCCTCGGATCCCTTTTAACCGACGATATACTCTGGTCTTACAGGTTTGCTGGCCAGCTATGGTTACTGATATGCCGTGAAATTCCTGGGGCAATACTTGGTCGATAAATAACAACTAAAGGAAAAAGAAAGACATGTCATTATGCATCTTATGATATTGCCATACTATGATATGATGAATATGATCTGGAGCCATGTTTTTTTGATAAGTTATATTAACCTGAACTATGTTATGGAATTGTGATATTTTGCTAAGTTATGATAAACCAAATTACTTGATTGATCTATATGATGTGGTTTATACTTGTATATGATCATGTTTTGACTAATATTTGGAAATATAAGATAACACAGATTATAGTATCTGTGACTTATGGATAAAAGGAATTCTATGAAATAAGTTGCTTACGACAAGTTCTGTTTAATATTTTGAAATTATGAATTATTGATTTGTTTATATTATATTGTTTGCACTTACTGAGTACGCAACTCATTAAATTGCTTTTACATAATTCCAGGTTCTCTTTGAGCAACTGACAGCGTCAATTCTGTCATCATTCCTCAGAGTCGGTCAGCTGAAGTTTAGGATCTCTCTCTCGCATTTCATCATTCGAATAATCTTATCATGTAGATTTTTGTCATATGGTTTGTAAACTATTGATAATGCCTATGATTAAGCGAATTAATGATATAGTAAATAATGTATGACATGTCATATGCATGGTGGACGTTATTGCATTACATGTAGAGTTTTAATATGTTAATAATGCCTATGTGTCTATTTGCTTATATGCTGGATCCTGTGGGGACTAGTAGCATAGCCGTTCTTTTGTGACATGATAAGAATGTTAAAAAAATGGCATGTTTTATGACATAAGGGTTATAAGTTAGGTTGTTACATCCACAACTTAGAATTTCAAAATCTGAAGTGTTATATTCATATAAGCTAGGGTTTGAGGGGTCTCTTGGTAATTTTCCCTCTAACATTAAGCTTATTTTTGTTTCCCCTAGATTTCCCTTACCGTCGCCTGTTCCCATTCCTTTTTCATCTGTTGCTTTTCTTTTCTCGCCTGTTGTTTTTCCTCTGTCTCTCTCCCTTCTCGATTCTAGACCTCTCTCGTCTGTCTCTCTGGCCTCCCCTTCTCTGTATAGCGTGTGTGCCTTTGGTGCTAGTGGTCACACGATCGCCCACCGTTGTTGTAGCCACTATACCTCGGCCTCCCTTCTTCTTATATTTTGGCCACCAGTTCGGGTACCCAATTAACTTGAAGCACTCGTCTCTGGTGTGTCTGGTTCGACCACAATAGGTATATTTCAGTTGTGATTTATCCCGATTGTCCCGCCGGAATGATGATCTAGCCCCTCTGGCCGAATCTGACTGGCTAACTAAATTGTTTCCTACGCCTGAGGAAAATTCTCCATGTGCTGGCTGTAGCGTCCTCTCTTATACCTTACGTTATGAAACATGTCATATATATATATTTTTTTATTTATAAACTTATATCACCATTTTAATTATCATGTTAAACTATATCATCACATAATAACTTAACACATAACATACATTTTTCAGATATCAAACATAACCAAATATTAAGCATACAAAATTACTATTATTTATTTACATGTC
>CANUEY010162041.1:0-26883 GCA_948099555.1 Croton setiger | reverse complement strand
CTTAATGTCAATTCAGTCATCAATAGTTCAATTTGAGCAAATCTGAGTCTGATGTGAGTCATTTAAAATTGTTAACTCCTAGATTATCACGCTGTTTATGTCTGACTGCTTTCTAAGGTTTATGTTTGTCATTTACTTTTTAGATTTCATCCTGAAGCATGCATGAACATTCCATTTTGCATTTCCTTTTAAAATTTGAGAGTTGTGTGCTCTACAAATTTTGATTAGGACCATTCATTCACAACATTAGACTATTCTTCTGTGCTGAAATATGTCAATCCTAAAAATGGTCAATTCTGGAATCAAAAGTCAACATAAGGGCAGTTCTGTAATTTTCGGAAAATATAGGGACTAAATTGGAATTTTGCATGATAGGTTTCAAAATGTTTAATTTGCACTTTTTTATGAGTTTCATGGACTGTTTTGCCATTTTTGCTTGCTTCGGGGGCAGATTGGTAATTTTCAGAAAATTTGGGGCCTTTTTGCAATTTGTCAAAGCCTTAGGGACCACATTATAATTTTGCTTGTTTGGGTTTTCTTGGCAATTATAGTTTAATCATGGATAGTTTTTGGCTGTTATTAGTTGTTCTGACATTGTTTGTAGCTTTTCAAGATTCAGGGACCTTCTTGTAATTTTCCAAAACTTCAGGAACTTTTCGGTAATTTTGCAACGGTGCTTTAAATGCTTATCTTATATATTTTCAGGGTGTGCGGGATTTAATTTGGGGATTTATTTGGGTAGAATGTAATTAATAGATATTCGGTTTGTAATTAGTTTTAGGATTTATTTTCCGCACTTTAATTTCCCGCGCTTTATTGCTTTTATTGTTTGAATTATTTTCACAAATGACCGTACATCGCCAATTAGGAACATCGCTAGTTTTAATCACGCAACGGCATTTTATTTAAAACTTAAAATTTTGGAAAGAAAAACAAATCAAGAGGCCGGTTTAACCGGGCGGCGGTTTAAGTAAAACTTAAACCGTCGTACCTTACCCTCTTACCCAAAATCTCTGAAATTTTGACCAGTGTTTTTTTTTTAATTAAAATGGAGTCATTTTGAAAAATTAAAATTTGGTTTTCTCGAAAGCGGGTGGCGACTCTAAAAATTATTTTTAAGACCGACTAGTTTCGGCACGCGCATCCCAAAATGGTTTTATCACCATCTTTTTGGTAAAAATCCAAAACAAACGACAACACATATACAGTTATTTCTTCCTTTGTTAAGGGAAGAATATTAAGTGGTTTAGGTGCTAACTCAACTGTGATCTCAACAACACCATTAGGAAACATTTTAAACATGTCTAATATTGAAACATCATCTTCTAATCCCCAACCCCTAACCCCATAACTCATTTTAACATGCATACTTTCTATATTAAATGCCTTATAAGTATAGTTCATCAATTCAATGTAGTTAAACCTATCTGGGTTGACGTTCCATATGATCCAAACTTTGTCTCCATACGTCATATGCAATGTATATTCCTCAACCATTGCAATATTTGAAAAGGAAGATCAAAAATCTCAAACCCTAAACAAGAAAATTGAAACCCTAAACTCAAACTAACTTGCATTTAAACATGTGTTTTATGTATGATATTTGTGTCAAAAACATGATAAAAAAAAACATAAAATAAGGGAAACAAAACTTCTATTTCTAACATTTCTGTAATATAATGCAATTTCAACTTTCCTTCCCAACATTGAAGCTCACTACCATGAGGGAGGAACATTGATTGCAAATCTTTCATGTATACACTCCATATAAACACCCATTGCATCAAAAGAAGCTAAATAAGCTTCTGGCTCAACAAACTTAAATTCTTACTAAGAAAATGTAAAAAACGTACATTTACAAATGTAGATTTCACCTTCAGACTATCGACGTCAACTGTGTCTCATTCTTTTTAGATTTTAGTTTTTTCTTTTACTAATTTTTCCCCTGAGCTATGTTAAGAGAGATTCAAAGAGAGAGAGAATATGTCACTGTTTTTCCATTAGCTCAACCTTTGGATTCTATCCTTCATAATTTTCTTTTGTAAATAGGGCTATTTTAGACATTTCCTTTGATCAAACATCATAATGGATGGAAGAATAATGAAAGTACCTAATAGTTGCATTCTAAAACTTTGAAGAACCTAATAACATATTTTCCAAATCAAGAGGATCAAATCGTAAATTAGTAAAAATTGAGGGACTTCGGAGTAATTCTCCCATAAATGATTTACTTTTATCTTTTTAAGAAATTTTTTTATATTAAATTGAGTATAAATCAAAAAATTTCAGTTTAATTTCGTTAAACTAAGAGAAATGTTGGTACTACTACTGTTAATTTCACATTTTGTTAAACAAGTTTGGGGTTTATTTTGCAACACGCGTCACCGCTACTTCCGCAAAATAGATACTTTAATCAGGTATGATGCGTCCCAGCTGGAATCTTAATTCGGAGTTACGTGGCCGTTCTTAATTGGATACTTTTCCTCACCGCGTAACTGGGATCCAATTCATTGCAATATCCAATAAAACCCCCAAAGAATAATCAAATTACAATACGAGAAGAAGAAAATTGAAAAAAGATAAAGGCATTATCGGTAAGTAACAAAAAACAAGCCGACTTAGGTCAATCTAAACCCGCTCCTTCTATATAAATACCACTCTCTTGTTGCGTTTAAGCATTCTGTCGTCAAATTAAAAAAAAAATCTCTTTGCTCTGCGAATCTGGGAAAGAAAACCCTAGGTCGAGGATTTCGCAGCCGTGAATTTTAAAGAAAAAACCTTATTGACTTCAATCATTCGATTACTTGGGTGGGTTTAATACAGCCTTTTTTCCGTAAAAACCCTAACGATTCTTTTTTTTTTTGGGTACAATCCCTAATCGATTATCGAAAAATTTGAGAGGGATACGTAGTCGGTGACAAGAGATTGAGAAATGTCACGGTGCTTTCCTTACCCGCCTCTGGGTTACTTGAGGAACGGAGCGCGTGGTGAGGCCGTGAACGAATCAATTAAGGTTCGTTGAGCAAATTCGGTGCAAATCTGGTTTTTGCGTTATGCTCAGCTCTTTAAATCTTGATTTAAAGAACTATTTTCTTGTGTATAAGTCGATGCTTGTACGGCTGTTTGAGTGATGGGATCTGTGATCTGTATATGCGTGTATTTACCTGAACTATGCATAGGTGTGGGAAATCGATGTGGTTGATTGATTTAATTAGGGCTAGTCTTTAGTTAAAGAAACGGTTATTTTCTGCTCTGTTCTTGTATTGAGGCTTGACGTTGTATAGATGTTTGATTGATGATATGTGCTTATTATTTTAAGTTCATGCATCAGCGAGTATGCCCTTTGATCATACAATCGGAATTAGTTGGATGGACCACTTTAGATATGGCATGGCTGATCCTTCACCGATTCATTCATCTGAGGGGTGATTTGTATTTTGGGTACTTCGTAGTTTCATTTATATTTAGATGTACTAGTGTTTATATTTAGATGTACTAGTGGAGAGAAAATCATCAGTATTATATCTAGATATTTTGTGAAACCTTTGGGCTAATAATGCTCTTTGTTGAACATACTGTAAGTCGATTGCTGGGAATTTCTCTAGTAATTGAGTGATATGTGAAGTTCCATTGAATAAGTTTATGAAGGCGCAAGATAAATTCTAATTGGGATTGGTTTGAGCTGTATTTGAGCCATTTGGGTTCTGTTGTGGTACTTGTAGTCTGACGAACTTAATGCTGTTATTGGTGTTCCATCGTCACTGTCAGTTGGTTCTTGGAGTGTAATGCATGACCTGTTTAATAGGTGTTTACAATGCAATTGTAGAATTTGATTCTCATATCTCTTAGAGGACTAGTGTAGGAATGATTCCTTTTATGGACAACGAAGTTTTGTGTGTTTGATATGTTGGTATGGTCCACTCAAATATATAAATGGAGAGTTAATATTTATTTGGGATGAACTTGGTAGTTTTTTTCAATCTTGTAGACATTGTTTAGTTGATTATGTAAAAACTGCAGGGGGATTAGATTTGTTTGGGGACGTATTTACTAGTTTGTGTCTATCTGTGCTTTTATGCTTTATGTTGTGGTACTTGTGAATGTGACAAATGGGTTATTCTTACTCTTTTCGTAGGAAAGTTAATTTGATATCAGGTAATGAACTGCTTATAATTTGAGTGTTGGTCTGACCCTAGCGCATGAGATTTAATGATCTCATATATATGAGAACCATTTTTTGACAGATTCTTTGGTTTTTTTTTGGGGGTTGCTTATTGATATAATACTATTCGACTGTTGTCACTAGTGATTTCAATGGTCAGACTTATATAGTTCATCTAAAGGCCTTTCAATTATGCGTAGCTTGAGTGATTTTGTATTTTTAATTGTTTCAAAGGTTTTTTCCATGGCATAAAATTAACCAAATGCATAATTTATCTCAAATGCTGTGTGGAAGTCTTTTGCTATTTTGTTCTGGAAAGCAATAGTCTTCAGGCTTCCATGAATGTCTTGTTTTGAAGTTGTTTTTCAAAGGTATGCAAATCCTACATATGTTCCAAGTGATCCAAAATCCTGATGTTTCTATCATTTGTGAAATGGTCGTTAGGTGATACTTTTTAGTTATAAGGATACATGTTATTGTAGGGAATGAATATGCAACATGATTTTCACCTTGGTTTGAAGATCCCTATTTTGGTTGGCATGGTCAGTTCATATTCTTTGGTCTTCCCTGGCCCTTTATTCTAAAATTGTTGTTTTGATACACAAAAGATCCGAAAGGAATTGGGGAAGGCCATAACAGAACATGATAAAAAGAAAGAGAAGCATGAGAAGAGGAGTGGAAAGAAGAGTAGAAAGGAAAACAAGAAGGATCGCAATATCAAAGACAGATGTAAGCAACAAGATAAAAGCTTACCTTCAAAGGTAAAAGAGGAGGAAGCTGAAAGGAGTGGCTTGACTGAAGAACATGAGCAACCGGTGTATTCTCAGAGCCTCTGCTACTCCCCTGATAGTAGCAACAAGAGAAAATTGGATGATTTGACAGCTAGCGTCTCCAAAGTTCATGGTGAGTTTTCTCTGTCATTCACTTGAAGTGTATGGTTAGATGAGTCTTGCATCTTCCTAAATATTAACATATTGTGATCTTTTATTTGTCATTATCTCCAACAGGAAATGTTATTCGGATTAGGTTGCCGTTACAAAGGCATAGAGACAACAATGCATCTACTAGTGCAGACCATGCCTACTTGCCTGGGAAATCAGTTTCTCTTTCTCAGCAGAAGAAAGCTATTACTGCTGCTGAAGAACAGTCTAGCTCAGTCAACTCTAAGACAAGCATCATTATTTCTGATGCTGTTGTGGCACCTTCCATTTCAAATGTGAAAGCCAATGAGAACTCTGCTTGTGACAACGTTGTGCCTCTTTCTGGGACTTCTTCACAAGCAAGGCGGTTACAGAAGAAAGAATCAAGGTACAAAGAATCAAGGTACAAAGCTTTGATCGAGGATTGGTTTCCAATGCCACTTGGTTGCATCGATCAGAATGACAACTCTGATGATCAAGAATGGCTTTTTGGCACGAAAGTGCAAGGACAACAGAAAAGATTAAAAGCTTGTAATGAACCATGTCGTGCAAACTCTACTCTTTGGCCGGTAGCTCGCCACTTGCCTGAAGTTGAAGTCTATGCTTTACCTTACACAATTCCGTTTTAATGTTCATCCTTCAACCATCTGTTGGGAAAATTTTGCAGAGTAGTTTATTTTGGTGGGCAAGATTAATTTTTTTAAATTTGTTGGTTCACCTGACAGGCTGATTAGAATGCAGAATGAATGATGAGTTTGCTAGGGATGTCTAACAATCTTGTACAGTTAGAATTTTTTTAACATGGTAGTTTGATGAGAGAATGTAACCGGCTATGTTTCTTGATTTCTTTGTACATAAACATGCAACACTCAATGTTCCCATTATGAATGATAGCAAAGTGGTTTAAATTACCATCACTTAATTTATGGAACCGTGTATTTATAATCTGTTAGTTTTTATTTGACTCTAATGAGTATTTTCGAAGCCAAATTTAAATTTATCTGAATGAAGCAAATCTTGCAAAATCAATTTCTTATCACTTGAATATTGATTTTATCTTATTTTAAGTATCTTTGATCATATTTTTCCCACTTTTCTGGGTTCTTTTAAGCCAAATGGGAATTATTAAATTAATTTACTATTCTAAATTTAAATGTTCAATCTTTTATCTTCTTTTTTTTTGTACTTTTTATTTACAAATAATTAGTTCACAAGTCCTTTTAAAAAGAAAAGAAAGAAAAATTAGTTCAATTTCATCTCCTCCTTATTTTCAATGCGTCCAAACACGGTGTAGCTGCAAAATTTTATGATCAATTCAATAGGGCTGTAAATGAGCGGAAGAGAGCGCGAAACACATTAAAATTGTATTCTCTGGACTGGATTGAAGACGAGAAGAACCCTAAAATTTTCAATTCAAGGATGAGAATCAAAACAAGAGGCGCTAAGCCTCGGTTCTCCAAATCGTCTCGTAGGTCTTCTTCAGCCACCATCGCAACTCCCCCCTCTTCCCCAACTCCGGTAATTTTTTGTCTCTGTTATCATTCATTATCTGCTGGTTTTAATTGGAATTATTTGAATTTAATTATTAATTTAAAATGTTAATGTAATTTGCTTAGGATTATAGTTCCAAGCATGAAGATAATGCTGATAATATTTCAGTTGATGGTGGAGAAGGTAATGCGGGTGATGATTTTAGTAATGATGAAACGAATGTTTATGGGAAGATGTATGATTGTTTGAATTGGTTAGAGGAAAAGACTTGCTTAATATGTGATACAGGTGGGGAATTGCTGCTTTGTTCTGGGACTGGTTGTCCGGTTGCTCTTCATAAAGAGTGTATAGGGTGTAAGCGCGGGTATGACGAAAAGGGAAACTACTATTGCCCTTTTTGTTGGTGTAAGCTTCAGCTGTCTGTAACTGAAGAATTGAAGAAGAAGGCTTTGATGGCTAAGAAAGCTTTGGAGGGCTTTTTGGACCATGAACTGACTGAGGTTGGTGATAATGGTAAAGAGAAGCAGAGTGATGGGAAAGCAGAAGGGAATCAATCGATTCCAGTCATGGAGGAAAATCTTGGCTGCGATAATTTAGAGAAGACGGGTCAAGAAATGAATGATGAAGTAATTGATGATAAGGCTGGCTTTTCTGACCACAAGCAGACAGAGGTTTGTGATAATAGTAACGAGAAGCAGAATGACGGGAGAGCAGAAGGGAATGATTCAATTCCGGTTATGGGGGAAAAGCATGGCTGCAATAATCTAGAAAAGGTGGGGCAAGAAACAAATGGTGTAGTTGATGATAAGCAAGATGAGGGGATTGTTGAAGATGGAGGGCCAACAGAATCTTTAAATCTGCATTGTGTAGAAGAAAAGACTACTGTTGATGGTGAAGTTTCTCGTCGTGAAACAGTTGGGGAAAATTCTGAAACTATGCAAGTGCTTCAAGAAAACCAAGTCACGGAGGAAGTGAAAGATAAAAGACATGAGGATTCATCTGAAACCATAGAGTCGTATCCCAGCGAAGAAGCGGCTCAGGATGAGGCTGAAACGGCTGATGCAGATAATAAAACCATGGCTGCTCAGATGTTTTCTGGAAAGAAAGCTAAGACTAAGAAAGCTGATTCACTAAAGGAACCATCACCTCAATCAGAAAAAACTAGATATCAGAACCTAGGAACCACTTCAGCAGAAGAAGACAGGAATCAAAATGAAGAAGTCAGTTTTTCCAGAAGTTCCTCTAAGAGAAAATCAGTGCCTTGCCCATACATCCCTCCATTAAAAGAAGCAAGGAGCGATAACAAGGAAGTCAGTTCTTTGAGAAGGTTGTCTGCCCAAATATCGTAAGCTTTCTTATTTCATTTCATTGGATTAGTTGTTTTTCCATGTAAGGTTCCCCTTTGGAGTGCAAGAATTTTGTTGCACATTGAGTATATGGTAGTTATCAGTTAGTAATTCTAAGTTGAGCGGTTTTATTTCTCTACTTTGCAGCACAAAAGTGTCACCTGGTCTTGAAGTGCGTAAAAGGACATATTGGAGACCTGAAGAGGAGGAAATGCTAAGGGTATGAACGGACATAAAATTACTATTTTTATTAGATTGTTGTTGTTACTACTATGTTAGTTTTACTTGGGTTGAATTACATGATTTAACTTGTTACGCATTACATGTGTACATGCTATGGTACAAAGACCATACTGGACGTGGCAATATTGAATAATGTTGTGTATATAACTGAAGGAATGAAAACTAAAACATAAGAAGTTGATTTCATGGGTTGTATCAGGTTCACTGTACAGCTCAATTCCCTCAAAACTATGGAAAATCAAAGCTGTAGAACCTTTTTCATATCTTTTGATTGGTTCTTTTCCTTGCTGAGAGTAAAGTGTTCAGAACATTTGATTTATAACTCAAATATGTTTCTCAATTGCTCCGTGTATGTTTGTATTTGGCAGGAAGGAGTGCAAAAATTCTCAAGTAGGGTGAACAAAAACCTTCCTTGGAGGAAAATTTTGGAATTTGGTAAACATATTTTTGATCCATCTCGAACTCCTTCTGATCTCAAAGATAAGTGGAGAAACATTCAAAAGGCCGGACGTTAATTGTTGATAATATGAATACATGTTCACTGAGCTTTTTGAGGCTGTTTTTTTTTTCCTTTTGTAAGTTTTCTTTCTCCTGGAAACATGAGAATGTTTTAGCAGTCCAAAGTTGTGAAAAATGGCAAAGATGCTCCAGTTTCTTAGTAGATATGGCCAAATGTGTGTAACTCTTTATAAGATATCTGTAAATGTTAGTGTGAATTTAATGTTTTATATAACATTGAACCCTTCTATCTTTCTTTAACAATTTTGAACTCATTCATGTAATTCTTTGATGAAATTTATACTATTTACTATCAGAATTATCAGTTCAAACACCTAATCTTGCTGTACGTCCAAGTAGTCCTTCAATCTAAAACGCCGATTCTGTTTGACACCTGTTATTGATTTTGTATTAGTATCACCATCACTATCTAGTGAAGAAGCATCATTATCCAAAACTAGAACTGATGATGAATTTGTGGTTGGCTTGTTAACTATTACTGGGCAGGTATCATCAAATTCCTCATAACTTGATTCATGTAGTTGATTTACGTAGTCTTTCATCCATTCTCTTACTTCTTTCTCTTCCTTTAACAGTTTTAATATCTAGAGAAGAGACAACAGAAGCCCAAAAGTTATTCTAGCTCAATCAAGATTGAACAGCTACCAATTAAAATCTGGCCAACATCAGAATCATAATGTAGTACCTGGCTTGCATTTGGGCGTAATCTGGGTGACTGTTTGATGCATAGAGTTGCTGCTAGAACAATTCTATGCAGTTGAGCAATGTCAAATTCCTTGCCCAGCTTTGGATCCAGTAATGCTTCTAAATTCCCACTTTCTAGCAATGGTACTGCCTGCATTAGTGTACATATATGTTTTTAGAGAATATGCACATCAATTTTCACTAGGGTGGGTGTGGCTTGATTGGTCTTCCTACATTTTATAAAAGATGTAGGAAGTGGAAAGTGTCAGGTTAGTCAATTCTACTCAATGGGTGAGGGCTACCTTTGTTGTGTACCCAAAATGTTATCCCGGTTTATTAGCAACCGTCTATGTATCAGAGAAATAGTGAAAGAAATGTAGTATAGAATGCTTACCCACTTGACCAAGCTTTCCTCTCCTTTTACACTTTTGGAACTGATTGCCTTCTTTCCGGTTAACAATTCAAGGAGAACTATTCCAAAAGAGTATATATCCGTTTTGTCACTGACCTTTCCATGCATAAAATATTCTGGAGCTATATACCCAAAAGTTCCTACAATATCACTGCTAAAAGTTTTGGCTGCAGCTTTCGGCCCCCAGGTAGCACAGCCAAAATCAGATAACTGCAAGAAGCAAAGATCCATAAAATGACCACAAATCTTCTAAAATTCAAATTTCTGGGTCAATATTCTACAGCTACATGTTTATGACTGTCCTTTTGAAATTTCTTTTTGGTCAAAGTTTCAACTTAAGAACCATTCTTTACTATGATGACAGTTGAAAAGTTAAATTCAATTTGCCTAGAGTTGTTTTCAAGTGCAGGAAGTTCCCCAGAATAATACCTGGGGCTGAAAGTCACTCGACAGCAGAATGTTAGAGGACTTCACATCTCTGTGAATAACGACGTTGGAGCATACACTATGCAGGTAATGTAGAGCCTCAGTTACTGCTATCGCCACTTTGTTTCTCACTTTCCATGGCAATGTATTATGACCTGCAATTGCATGTGTCACCATTAAATCTTGAACTGCAAGTACATTGGTCATCTTTTTCAAAGAACCCATACTAATAGTTGCAGAAAATCACCTTGTAATCTTTCCTCTAAGTTCCCTTTCGGCAGGAACTCATAGACCAAAATTAGATGATTATCCTCAATGCATATGCCGACCAGATGTGTAATGTGCTTGTGCTTTAATGAAGTCATTATCTCTACTTCCAGGACAAAATCACTCCATGCTTCTTTGTACTGCTTCAGAACTTTTACTGCCACTAGCTTGCCTAAACCAATGCGCCCTTTATATACATTGCTGCATCCTCCCTCTCCGATCAAGTTTTCTGTAGGGAAACTGAAATTACATGAGTAAAATGCTTTATGAGTTGATTGAAAGGCAAAAGGTTAAGAAAATGTTGAACCTGTCGAGAATTTATGAGTTGCTCTCTTAAGTTCCTCGCATTTGAAATGCTTGCAGCCTGTTGACTTCAATTTGAGGAGAAGTGCCTCCTTACTTCGCACTTCCAAACATGTTTCATTCTCAGCAGGAGAATGTTCTGCTTTGAAAGCCAAATCTATATGGGATTTTGGAGTAATGTCTGTTGTTTGAGGATTACCATTCTGCCTTTTGCGAGCCTCAGATTCTTCCAAAGAATCTGAAATTACTGAAGTTTTTACACGGAGGAGAGGCCAACAAAGTGTTGATTCTTCTGGTAGCATTTCCTGCAAATTACTGGACAACTCTTCTTCTCTACTGTTGATTCGGTCCTCTGATTCATTATTTTCCATGTAATCTAGCGTTCTGTCATTCGAGCTAATATTGGTTTCTTCTGAATTTTCATTTCGGGTTTGCATCAATCTGTCACAGGATCGAATAGGTAAATTCATGACCCATTCTACTAGAGACATACTTCTTGCTTTTGACCTTCTTGAAGCACCCTGACGCAAAGGAGCCGTTCTTTGACAAAGAGGCCAACCAAGGTTTGATTCTTGAAGCTCTCTTCTGACTATTGAAATCGATTTCAGAGGTACTTTCATTAGAACATCTTTAGAGCTTTGAACCGCATATGAATATGATTCTGTTTCACCAAACACAGTCATACCAATTTCTCCTGAACAAGAATGCTTCTTCTTTAAGATAACTTCATTAATGCTAAAAGAATTTCTTCTCCTTTTGAGCATAATTCTCTTTTTATGAACAGCTTGTACAATAACCACTTCTGGTAATGGACTCGTAATGCATCTACCCAGCATAAATAGCTGTTTTCTGCTCCTGCAAGATATTTTCTTGGCACAATTAGAAAAAACAGTAATAAAATTTCATGAATTAAATGCAATTCCTTGTTTAGATTATCATCTTTCTATTTATATTCTTTTACCTTGAAGAGTCTCCCATTTCTGCTTCCATTGCCAAAGCTGCATAAAGCTGTTTAACCCTTTTTAGAACCTTCTCATGAGAAGTTAGAATAGTTTGAGAATCAAGTTTCTTTTTCTTCAATTGATTTCCTTTCTGAACCATTGCTTCTTCTCCCTCTTCTTCTGTTTTCTTCCAATTCAAACATCTCTATCTCAAATACATCTCTAAGCTTAACATAAAGTTAAAAATAAATGCTATTTTAATAATTCCAGACCATATAGACTGTGACTATTCAAACCTATCAATGAAACACATGATTTATTGGTGAATTTAATAAAACAATAATTATCTTATATTTACACTGCTGGACAACCTCAAAATTATAAAATAATTAACAGAAGATTAAACTTAAACATGTTAAATTAATAAATAAACAAGAACATGATAGTTAACACAACACGGACTTAGATTATTTTGAATATTTGACTGGTATTATTTATTTTTTAATTTCTTTCTTACCAAACCTACTCTAAAATATTAGAATTGATTAGCAGTTTTTAGTACGCCTATGAAGACCGACTGTAAAACGTAAAAGAAAAGGGTATATAAATTGTCTGCACGTAATTCATTTTTTTAGTTATGGAGGTCATTTTCAAGGTAATTATCTTTCAATTTACTTTCTTTGTACAGTTAATTAAATGTCACTATAAAGTGCTTTATCTTAATCTTAGTCTTCTTCAGTGCAAAAATATAAATATTTATTTATTGTCATGATGGCGTCTGTAAGCCTATAATATAATTTTCTAACACAAATTGAGGTTGATTATTGTTATTTTAATGTCATTAGCACTTCATTTTTTAAAAAAGAAAAAAAAGTCAAATTTTCTTCCAATTGATCTGCCAAATCACATATTCTTCAATTGATGAAGCAAGAAAACCAATCAAACCAAACTCGAAGAGGAATCAGGTTCGGTCTCGAAAAAGATATTGCTAAACTAAAAACTTGGCCTTCTAATTATGAATTGTAAAATTGTTTTAAATGTGCTATTGAATAACTATGTTTACTCATTAAAAGATTATTGACCTTCAAGTTTTAAATTGTAATGAAATGAATTATTTGAATGTCTATTTACACATTCAAATATTATTTTCATGTGTAAACATAAAAATAAAATCATATTCAAATATTATTATTTTTTTTTTTGATATTAAGGAGATCATTAATGGACCGGATAACAACTTGAGTATCAAATCGGTGCTAATAATGTAGTCAGCGGAAATTGAATTCGAGAATTCTGCATCCTATCATTTTTGTGGAAGATAAGATGATCAACTGATTGACGCATCTCCTCAGTTGATCATGGTGAAAAAATGATTGCTTTTGAGTTTAAAAGTGATAGCCTCCAAGAGATAGAATTATGAAAATTAATTGTGGGTTATAATTCTAACACTTGTGATGAAATTAGAAGAACATATTTGAAAAAAAGGCGTTGTTAATTAACCTCATGGTCATTATTTCAAACAAAACCTTATAAGGTAAAGTGAGGATGGTATTTAATAAGTTTTATTTTGATACTCCGCAGGAGTACAAAATTGTAAAAGAACCTATATATTGCTTGTATTTTTACCTTTTTAAATCAGATAGCAAAGAATATGAAGATAATGAATACGTTTTTGCAATGAAACGATTTTTAGTTGGAAGAGAAAAACAATTAAAATTACATATTGGAGATCATAATATAATTTTTAGTTCATACAATATAATCTAGACAATCCTCAAATTATGATGAACCAAGAAATTTTGCTCAACTTAATTTATTATCCTGACTTTTATTCTCGACATAGCCTCTAAAATTAAAAGATTCAGAACATTAATGTAATTAGAACATTTATTGAGAAGTCTAAAATTATATTGCAAAACTCTTCTATTGCAAAATTGACAGTGAACTTACTTTTACTGTTGTGATACCAAATCAACTCATCATCCATGCTAACCCTAAAAAAGGGCATTGCTAGAATTGCATTGGCATCAACTTGGTATAAATTTTGCTTGACTACTATTTCATCCCACTTGTGGAATTAGTACAAAGCAATTGATGAACCTAGATTAAAGAGGAATCTCTATTAGGAGCATGTTTTGCTATGAAGGGAAATGATTTTGCCATCCATGGATCTTCAAAACATAGGAGATATTTGCCATTTAAAACTTCCATCTTAACCCTATTGTAAAACTTGTCTTCCTATTAGTAGGCTTAACTAAAATAAGTTTCGACCCTATCACGAACTGAAAATGTAAAGAACCGTAATCATTATCATGATAGCATGGTTTTGTTTTGTAACACAAAAAATTGGAATCATATGAAACTGTTAAGAATTGTGGAAAATTTGAAATTAAAATCGTTAAACTGTTGGTATGCAATTCAGTTAATATTTAAACAATTTTAAAACTGTAAATTATAGGTTCTAGGATTGTAACTGGAAATTCTAAAACCATGACTGGGGAGAATATTTCTGCAGGCCCAAGAGGGATCCGATCTCTGATTATCCATCATAGAGCTTGTGAAGGGAAAGTACCTTCTTTTAACAACATGAGCTAACAATGTACTTTAGCCATTTTAGCTCATAAAATAAGTAATCGTAATTCGACATTGACTTGGAATATTCCATTCGAAAACAAACATTGTTGCTTAGAGCATCTCCAACTCAAATGTGAGTTGGAAAACGTGTACTGCCACATAAGTAATGAACCTCTATAGGTTAAGGGTCTTTACCCACATTATGAAGCTACTGACTAAGCTTTTTTTTTTTAATCGTTTTCTTTTTTTTTTATATATTATTTTCTTATTTTTTCTTTCCTCTTCTTCTCTAATTTTAACATTCTGTATCTCTTTTTTAATATTTAGAAAATCTTAATATTTTTTTATTGGTTAATTTAATTACACATCATCATTATAAAATTTTAAATTTTCTACCATTGGAACCTCTTTACAATATATAAATGTCTATTCCTTAAATTTAGAAAAATTATCTTCACACTTTCTATTTGAGCATCACACATAAGCTATAATTCACAATTGGGTTAGAGATGCTTTTAACCATTATGAATTAGTACGGACATAATATTAATAAATTTTGCATGATATTTTTAATATTTTTTATTTCTTATATTAGTTTTACATTTATCTTAGTTTATAAAAACAAAAAATTCATCTTAGTTTATTTTAGATGACTAACAAAGATTTTTATCAATAAATTTTCCATCAATCAAAATTACTTTCATTTCTTAATTTTAATTAATCTATGTAATGGAATTAATATAAATATAATTTTTTCAGAAAAAAATTATAAATTAACTCACGTATCTGTATTTTTTGAAATTTATTATGAACAGTATATTACGAAATCAATCGTTTTAACTGCTCTTTTGACCATGGCATTTCCGGTTAAACAAAAATGGTAAAACCCGAGTCGTAACCAATACCAGATCGCAATTCATTTCTGCCTCCAACCTCTGGCACTGGTTTTCTCCTGTTAGCTCGAGAATATGATCTTAGACGGAATAGAAGACGAAGAGAAATGGCTTGCCGAAGGAATTGCCGGAATTCAACACAACGCCTTTTACATGCATCGCGCTTTGGTATTATTCAGTTAATTTCTCTACTTTCGCTTTTCTCCTTGTGTCAAACCTAATTTTCTTTCAATTTCTCGGTTTCAGGATGCAAATAACCTTAGAGAAGCTCTGAAATACTCTGCTCTGATGCTTTCTGAGCTCCGAACTTCCAAATTATCTCCTCACAAATACTATGATCTGTGTAAATCCTTACTTCATCTTCATCAGTGTTAATGTGGATTTGTTGTTTGATTCGAGAAATTGAATTGGATTTCGTTTTTATTTGATTGATTTTAGATATGAGAGCTTTTGATGAATTGAGGAAGTTGGAGATGTTCTTCAAGGACGAGAGCAGGCATGGAGTTTCAGTTGTTGATTTATATGAACTTGTACAGCATGCTGGCAATATATTGCCTAGACTGTGAGTTACACAACGGTTCCCTCCCAATTAGCAGCATCTTCTTCGCTTTGTCGTTTTTGAAAGTAGAGGGAGATATATATGGGACTTTTAATTTTGCAGGTATTTGCTGTGTACGGTAGGATCAGTGTATATTAAATCGAAGGAGGCCTCAGCTAAGGATGTTCTTAAGGATCTTGTGGAAATGTGTCGAGGTGTTCAACATCCAATTCGTGGATTGTTTCTTAGAAGTTACCTAGCCCAAGTTAGTAGAGATAAATTGCCTGATATTGGTTCTGAATATGCAGAGTAAGAATATTTGTCGAGCAGTTTTTTGTAGAATTGTTAAAAATCAGGATTTCTTCATTTTGTTTTTCTTTGTTTTGTGCCTTGAAATTAGTAAGGTTATTTTGTACAATTTAGAAAGTATTTCTGAATAATCTACTTTCCCATTGTCATTAATGAGCTCATGCAGATCTTAAATATATTTAGGACAATATTATTATCAAAGTGGCTTAACAATTTCTTCTATTATTCAAATTCTTTGCTCACACTGCTAGTGGAGTCCATCTAAGTTGCCAAGCCAGCTGCAATATCATATTAGGTTTTTGATATCTGCTGTTGAAAATACAAACAAATATTAGGTTTTAATCTCTGTTGAAAATACAAAAAATATCATATTAGATTTTTATATGTGCTGTTGAAAATGCTCTGTATTAGGCATTTCAGTGGTAATTAATGCACCTAAGTTAATGTCATATGGATATTCAATTTCCCTTTGCTAGTGATGATGTAGTTTTTGATGTTGTAAATATGAAACTTGTAGGTAATATGCAATATGATATATGCACTTGACCTTTCTTTTATGTGACCTATGAGTTCAAAATGATTATATGTTTCTGCAGTGATGATGACACAGTCATGGATGCTGTAGAATTTGTGCTGCAAAACTTTACTGAGATGAATAAACTGTGGGTTCGGATGCAATATCAGGTTTGTTGTTATCTGAAAACTGATGCATGTGAACTGTTTTTGACATGCATAGCACCATTGTACTTGCATGCCATACAAGTAAAACAATCATGAGAGCATGATTTTTGGCCATGCAGGTGTTTTTGGTGCTTGTGATCATTCATACTCTTTGGTGATCCTGAGTTGAAGCGTTGGGCTTTCTGGTCTGCAGGGACCTGGTCGGGTAAGAGAGAAGCATGAAAAGGAAAGAAGCGAGCTGCGTGATCTTGTAATATTGATAATCTGTATCTACTCTTGAAGAAATGTTATGAGCTGCATTATACTATGGAAATTACATGTTTCATCTATTTGGTTTCTGTTAGGTAGGGAAGAATCTCCATGTTCTTAGCCAGATCGAAGGTGTGGACCTTGAAGTCTACAGGGATACTGTACTTCCCCGAGTTCTAGAGCAGGTCTGATTATGTAGGTCTTGTTGCATCAGTTTCCTTTTTCTTTATCAATTATAGTATAATACTTGGTATCTGATGCTGCTTCAAATGTGAAACTAAATTTGCCGACACAGGTTGTCAACTGTAAAGATGATCTTGCACAGTATTATTTGATGGATTGTATAATCCAGGTCTTTCCAGATGAGTACCACTTGCAGACCCTGGACACATTATTGGGGGCCTGCCCACAGCTTCAGGTAGGTTGTTTTCCACTAGGATTCAGTCTCTCCTTGACCCTTGATTTTTTTTTTTTTTAATAGTTGAGTGAATCATTAAGGAGCTACAAATGAACAAACTTCATTATTTATAAATTTTGGTTTATGAGCCACATGCAGCAATTAATATTTTTTCATGACAATAATATTGTGATGAATTTGTTCTTGAGTTGCTAACTTTGTGGTTTTACAAGTATAATGTTGCACAGAATGATTTGAATGAAGCAAATATTGACGATCTGTATCTTTCCAACCCAGCCAACAGTTGATGTCAAGACGGTGCTATCGCGATTGATGGAGAGATTATCTAATTATGCTGCTTCAAGTGAAGATGTGAGTAACCTTTACACTGTCCTTACAAATTGTGCTGGCACATTTTTGTTCATTATTGTTTTTCTTTCAGGTCATACCTGATTTTCTCCAAGTAGAAGCTTTCACTAAATTGAGCAGCACCATTGGGAAGGTAAACTCTTTCCAAGAAAAAGCAATTCTTTCAAGTGTCCACCTACTCTTTGATAGTGTTTATGCAACTCATGGCATGTACTGCAGTTCAATTTTTTATTTGTCACTTTGAAATTAACTGTGGACTTAATAGCCTGATTTAAGAAGATTTATAGATCTTTAGATACTTACGATGCATGGATATTACAATTCCATCCTTTCTACTTCAGAAATTTTAGTTTTATTGGTTAACGGGGCTAGTATTATTACGACCAGCTTATGATGATCTAGCAGATATAGCTACAAATTATAGTAACACGTATATGATTTGGTTAATGTTTTCTGCTGATATGTCTGTTGAAAATGTGGAATACTTTCAATTATGTTGACAATGTTTATCAATGGCAGGTTATGGAAGCTCAGGTTGACATGCCGATTGTTGGAGCTATTACTTTGTATTTATCACTCCTTACATTTACACTTCGTGTGCACCCTGATCGGCTGGACTATGTTGACCAAGTGCTGGTAAACTCTCCTTCATAAGTGCAGTTACCACAATCATCCAAGTACCAATAAGATCCCTATCGGTCTTGTCTGTCATGTCTATTGACTTTATTCAAGTAAATCATACTGCATGTAAAGGAATAAATTTGAGATTCAAAATGTTTTGTATTTGAGTTATGATGAAAAACTTTCCACTAATTATAGTTTTCTTATTAAATTACTCAGGGAGCATGTGTTAAGAAGCTTTCTGGGAAGCCGAAGCTTGAAGATAGTAGAGCTACAAAACAAATTGTTGCACTTCTGAGTGCTCCACTTGAGAAATACAATGATGCTGTGACTGCCTTAACACTGTCAAATTATCCCTGCGTCATGGACTGCCTTGATAATGAAACCAACAAACTGATGGCCATGGTTATCATTCAAAGCATTATGAAAAATAACACTTGTATTTCTAGTGCTGATAAGGTAGATCCATTCTGCTCATTTTAATCACACTTTAGTTCTTGAAGATGATGTAAGGAAGTTGTTTTGCCTTTGTAGGTTGAAGTATTATTTGAATTGATAAGGGGCCTCATTCAGGATTTGGATGGAACTACTGCACATGAGGTGAAATACGATCCTGAAGATTTGACTGATTATGATTATCTTGGCGGCATACTGTTGTCATATCATGTTTTAGGTCTTTGTGATTATTTTCCAGGAATTTTCTCTCTCTCTCTATCCAAATACTTCATTGTAATAACCCCATTTTTATTGTACCAATAGCTTGATGAGGAAGATTTCAAAGAAGAACAAAATTCTGTTGCTCGCCTTTTACACATGTTATATAATAATGATCCAGAGGAAATGCTGAAGGTAGGTTGAAGGTTTCGATGTCTTCACTATCTATATTGGTTTTCTGGTGTAAATTTACTTGAATCTGCTAAAATATGTCGAATGAGATTTTCTTCATTCCTTCTTTGTCCTGGCTTCATTTCGTAATGAATCTATGCTCATCTCCTTCTTTTTCTTTCAAATGTTGCTTGCAATATGGAAGTAAAAATTTGAAAATTTGTTTGTAAAATCTTCAGATCCTGATATTGGAAGTTTTGATGTTAAACCTTATGTTCCAGTGATACAGCTATATACAATGTCTTGTGGAATTTGCTGCTTTCTTTTTAAGATTGTCATATTTCAACTACTAATCTTTAGTTCCCTGTAAATTGATATTACAGATTATTTGTACTGTGAGAAAGCACATACTGGCTGGAGGACCAAAACGGTTACCTTTTACAGTACCTCCTCTAATTTTCATGGCACTCAGGGTATTCTTCTTTTCAGAAACATTCATTGGATTGTTCTCTTCATTATAACATATGCTTGTTAACCAACAATATTAGCTTAAGATTACTGTAAAATTCCGGTATCAAGGCATTTTTGAATAGTAGTTTAGACTTTTACCTATGCAATATTTAAATTTTTCTGTTGCCATATCGTGTCCATAATGTGCACATTATTTGGGACCATCATCAAAATGGGAATTTCTCTGAGCTTCCCATGATCCTTTTGTGAAAAAAAAAAAAAAAAACTGCTTTCTTCAGTTACGAGTATTCATTCCACAGCATGTTATTTGCCTGAAGGACCTGAACTTAACTTGAGTTATGCAACATGAATTTCTTGAGAAATATTGATTTCTATATCTTTTTTCTTAGTACTCCATCTATCCCAAAATTATAGTCCATCTATTTATTTTGGTTATCCCAAAATAGTAGTCCACTTTCTATATTAGGTTTAGATATTTCTTTTCTTTTCAATTATGCCCCTAAGTAAATGATAGTTATATGCAGTGAATGTTATGAAATTTCCCACGCATGCTGGGAACCCTACTTATTTAATTAGGGTGTAGGTTGTCGAATATGGAAAAATAATAATTTATGGATGTACTTAACAATTTTTTTTGTTAAAACTTTATGAACTGAAAGCGGACTACAATTTTGGGCCGGAGTAAATCATAATTTATGGACCGTGTTTCTAAACAATTCGTGGATTGCAGTAGTTAGGTTCTCATGGGTCTAAATTACCAAGGCTATAGCTCATTTGTGATAGCATTGCTGGAGAAAATCGGACTTGTCAGCAATTGCTGATATCTCATGTCATGTTGCATTTATATGCACAAAATTTGGAACATTTCGTAATTTTTCTTTAACATTTATTAGCTTTAAGATGTTCTAACCAGTACCTTCCCATTTCTTATAATTAAATCAAAACACAAAAGCAGATTAAAGATTGCTTCTTTTGTCTCACGGGAGTAACATTGATGCAGGAGCATATCGGCTGTTCTAGAAGTCTTAGACTTTTCCATATTGTTTTAGGATTTCTTTAATAGTTTAGAAAGTTTCCCTCTATTTTATGTTTTCTTCTTTAATTAGTACTACTTATTAGTTTTCTTAGTTATTCAGGATTACTATTTAGTATGTTATTCTAATTAGGACTTTAGTAATAGAGTTTTATAATATAAACAAATAGGCTAAAGTCATAACTGAATAGAAAGATTGAGAGGAACAAATAGGGTTATATCACAATAACCATGAAAATTCGGAACTTCTGAATTATTCTTATAAAAACAACAATATAAAACTGATTACATAACCTGCTTCTGCCCCTATTTATATTATATAACTCTATTACTAAAGTACTAATTAGAATAACATACTAAATAGTAATCCTAAATAACTAAGGAAATTAAGTAGTCCTAATTAAAGTAAAAACATTAAAATAGAGGGAACTTCCTAAACAATTAAAGGAATCCTAAAACAATATAAGACTTCTAGAACAGCCGATATGCTCCTGCATCAAACATGTTATAAATTATATCATAAGTCATAACTGAATCATTCTCTGTAATTCTGTTTGTTGCTTGCAGCTGGTGAGACACATACATAGTCAGGATGGAGAGGTAGTGGGAGAAGAATTGCCTGCAACGCCTAAAAAAATTTTTCAACTTCTGAATCAGGTAAGTCTATTTTCAAATCGCATGCATCTGGAGTTGGAATGAATAAGCCATACTAGAAACATATATTAATTAGGTTTCATGACTGGAAAAAGGAATAATGCTAATATTGATGTTGTGTGATGACAATGTGAGTTGGACTTGATCCTATTTGAGATGGTTCATGCTCTTAATTGATAAGTGAAGACAATGTCACAGCAGCTCATTCTCAGCTGATTGTTTATGCCACAACTAATGTTTGATGTTCATTTTAATAAGATTGGTAATTCTGAAAATTTGGCTAATAGAATATGCAATTATAACATAATTAAGCTTGATAATGTAAATTGCCAAGTCTTCCAATTTCATTTTATTTTTTCTGTGTTAATCTTTTTAATTTGATTTCTGCATGAACTGAAATCCTGCTCATGATATCTACGAAGATATATAATTCTAAAAGAGTTAGCTTGCTTGGCAATTCCTCCGAGTCATGCTTTCTTTCCAGTTATTTATCATTATTGTTTCCTTGATCCTTACTCTTCCAACAGTGCTGTTCCTCCTATTTTCACTTGCTTCTTTATTTCCATTTTGCCTTAATTTCTTTACCCCAATCCTTGTAGACCTAGTGCTTTTTTGCTTGATATAGTTTCTCTCTATGATTTATCTTCCTAGTGCTCATAATGATGGTGTGTATTTTCATCAGACAATCGAGGCTCTGTCATTTATTCCGTCACCTGAGCTTGCGTTAAGGTTGTATCTGCAATGTGCTCAGGTATGTAAGGTTTTTGAGAGGCTCATTATTGAGCTTTCTAGGGCAAGACGGCATTCAAATGATTGTTGCCTGTGCATAACTACGGACAAAAAAAAAAGCACCATTAACACCCACTCATGCACACACTTCATCACCCCAATACAAGTTGCATACGTAGAGCCTTTGGTATGGACTAGTATTACATGTTCGCTCAACCACTGTCTGCTTTTCTGGTATGCTGTAGATTGCATCCATACCCCCAGCATGTTTGCCCTCTGCACTACACATGGGAATTGTTCTTTTCTATTTATGTTTGATAGGATACAACAATTTAGTTTTGAAACTTGCTGTTTTTGTTATTTGCTAATCAGGCTGCAAATGACTGTGATCTTGAGCCAGTTGCTTATGAATTTTTCACTCAGGCTTTTGTTTTATATGAAGAAGAAATTGCGGTAATTAACTGTTAATTGTCCTGCTTCTAATTTTACTGGATTATTTAAGCAGTATAACGTATTGTGCCTTTCTAATTGGTTTTGCAAACGAAATATATTCTGTTCAGGATTCCAAAGCCCAAGTGACTGCAATTCATTTAATTATTGGTACTCTTCAGAGGATGAACGTATTTGGTGTTGAGAATAGGGATACTTTAACACACAAGGCCACTGGAGTAATAATCCTTTATCATTCAATTAGTTCTCTTTACCCCTCTCTAATCTCCATCCCTTTTTATTTTCTTTGTATGGCCAAACATTTAATCACTTAATCCTATCTGTGCAGTATTCTGCAAAACTCTTGAAGAAACCTGATCAATGCAGAGCAGTTTATGCATGTTCTCATCTATTTTGGGTTGATGATGAGGACGGAATCAAGGATGGAGAAAGGTTCTGTCCATTTTCCTAAAACAATACTAAGTTTCATCAAATACTTTCGTAAGTTTTATTTGCTCAATAATTTGTGCTATGCTACGATTCTCATTTTAGGGTCCTGCTTTGCCTAAAGCGTGCATTAAGGATTGCAAATGCTGCACAGCACATGGCCAATGTAACAAGTGGCAGCAATGGACCAGTTATACTGTTTGTTGAAATACTGAACAAGTGAGTAGCATGAACTGTAAATTGAACCTCATTATACCTTACGTTACCCCCATGCCATTAGTTCATACGGCTAATCATTGTTGATGGAAATATGCTTCAGGTACCTGTACTTTTTTGAGAAAGGAAGCCGACAAGTTACTAGTGCTGTAATTCAGGGCTTGATTGATCTAATAGATAATGAAATGCAAAGTGACTCTTCAACCCCAGATCCTGCTGCAAATGCTTTTTTTGCATGCACTATTAGGTACATTAAATTCCAGAAACAAAAAGGCGGTGCTCTGGGTGAGAAATATGAACCTATCAAGGTTTGACTTGCAGAATGTCTAAAATGAGGTTTGTATACTAAAGGATATAATCTAATGAGTTGTTTGAGGTTTGACGGAAGGAGTCAAGAGTGCTTTACCCTTTGTATAATTTTTTCTGCTGTAGTATTTTAAACTTACCACCGAGTTGATATCAGAAAAGAGAAAAGCATCATTTCTCTAATTTGGATTCGAACAGGAGTTATACTTCCATTTCATTCTGATTCTTCCAGAAACTTTGTGAATCATTCTTTGTAGAAATTCCTGGATAATAATTTGTATTTGAACATTGGATTATTTTGTATATAGTCGTTCCAATGATAGCACGATGCTGTGGTGTTTCTTTCAGTTGGTTTTCCTCCATCTTTGTTGTATGTATAGTTTGATGCTCTTTTCAATTAATGATGTAACCGGTTTGTTGAATGAAAAATAACCAGGTAAGAAGGATTTGGGTGGAATTGCAATACTTTAGAGTCTACGCTTTAAAATATTATATATCAGAGAGTCCAATGTAACACTTTAGGGTCCAACGATTAATCGTCGACTTAAGTTTTGTCGGAAAATAAAAATATATGTGGCTTAAGTTTTGTCGGAAATTCGTGGACTTAAGTTTTGTCGGAAATTCGTCGACTTAAGTTTTGTCAGAAAATAAAAATGTGTCGGAAAATAAAAATATATGTGGCTGGCACGTCAGAAAATTATGTAAAAATGTCACGTCAGAAAATTATGTAAAAATGTCAGAAAATTATATGTGAGAAATTTTGACGATTTTGAGGACAAATCTATTGAAAGAAAAATATTTTTTTGTCAAAATGTATTGAAAAATGTCACAAAAAATTAAAAACTAAATTTTATTCAAGTAGTCAATTGACACATGAAATCAGATTATTGGTTTTCGTATTTTATCCCTTTGGACATTTTGAGAAAAAATAAATTTTTTAGTGAAAAACGGAGTCCCATCATAACCTTCCAGTTGATTTTTCGATTTCTTCCTAAACTCTGTTAAAGAGAGATTCAGTTGTAAAATTCATTCAAAATTTTCAAACAAATTATATTTTGAAATTTGTTGAACCCACATTGTTACATAATTTTTTAACATAGCAGAGCTAAAATATTATATGATTTTAAAATTAAATATTTTCTGTTATATTTTAAAATTTGATTACATTACCTAAAATTTGGATCCTGTTTACTTCAGAAGAAAACGCATTACAATGCCACATTCCACTGGATGAGCCTAGGCTGAAGTTGGCAATATACGAACTGGAATACAAATTAAAAAAAAGTGTGCAATAATACAGGTTATATAGTTCTCGTAGCAGAGATGAAAATCTAAATTTGTTGCAACCCAAAAAGATTTCAGGTGCTTTCACATTCAGGCAAAGGGCGATCCTCTAATAATAGAGACCTTGACAAATTTGGTCAACGCACAAAACAAATTTAGACATAAGAACATGTTTTGACAAGAAAATAAGTAAAATTACAGATCAAGCGATTAAAGAAACAAACGATCTGATGTTTTTAGCAGGGACTTCCTAGAGTGTCGGTTAAGACTGATTATACAACAAGGTCTCCCGTTTCCTTGTGAGGGCATAGAATTGAAAAACGCAACGCTGGTGAATGACTGCTTGAAATATGGCTGAAATCCGAAAGTCAAAAAGCCATCTTCTGTCAAACCTAATTATTCTAGATCATCACAATATGGAGCAACTACTTTGACCCTTTTTCTTCTTCTTCTTTTGTTTCGGGGGCTGCAGGACAACCTTGATGGCTGCATCGAAAACGGCCTTCACATTCTGCAAATTACCACATGAGTGTCGTTTAATCAAATAGAATAGAGGTCTAAGCATATAATTATTTGGATACAAGAGACAAGGCTACATACCTGCTGCGTTTTTGAGCTACATTCAATGTAGGCAGGAGCTCCAATAAGTTTTCTCAGTTCCTCTCCCTTCAGGTAAAAATAAGTAAAAGCATGAACAACTAATATTACAAAGGGGAGGATTAATGGAAAATTGGGAAACAGATGTGGAGTTGTCATCTTTACCTGGGCAGTAGTAATGGGCACTGCACCAGGATGGTCAATAAAGAATTGCTTATCCTCTCGAAGATCTGAAAAAGGATACAACCCAAGTTCAATTAAGAAAGGAGGAATGAGCAAGTGGCTGAATGATTTGTAAGAATTATGAGATACGAATTAGACAGTACTACGATAAATAACTATATAATCAATGCCAAGAGTTCCTAAAATATACCTTCCTTCCAAGTTCCAACTTTCATTAGACAAGAATTTCTTACCACCAAATGCTAGATTTGATACAACAAATTCAGAATAGGGATTCGATTTAGGTTTATAATCGAACGAAAGTTGGCTCGTTAATATCAAATAAGGGCTTTTCCACATGTAATAACATAGCTTAGACTCAAAATTGTAATCAATCAAAGAAAACTTATACTAAAGCAAATACAACACTAACTAAAAGCAGACTTAGATATATCAACAATGTTAAGAAGCTGGATTGATGACTGTCATAACAACATTACCAAGCTTTGTTCCAACAAGAATGACTGGAACTCCAGGTGCATAATGCCTCAGTTCAGGTATCCACTGAAATGGAAGCAGGCATACAATTTATTAGCACCCAACAATTCTATTCAACTGTCAATACAGAATTCATGATATTAAAAATTAAAAGTTGACACAAAATCTAACCTTTTTGGCAACATTTTCGTAACTCGCTTTGCTGATTAAAGAGAAGGCCAGAATAAAGACATCTGCCCCTCGATAGCTTAGAGGCCTTAATCGATTGTAATCCTCCTGACCTGTTCAAATGTAAAAAATAAAATCCTGAAGCAAGAATTAATGCCTAGCTATAAATGTGAGGAAAATTTTAAAGACAATTTGGAAGTTACCAGTAGTATCCCATAGTCTTAAATTAACAGTGCTACCATCCACAACCACATTTGCACTAATATTGTCAAATACAGTTGACACATAATCTTGTTTCCATTCACAACAGAAAGAAAAATGACGAGACTTAAGCCAAAAAATAGTCAATTAAACCAAAGCAACTTTCTAATAAAATAAACAGAATGGACAGTAATGAAAATAGACATATCAGTGACTTAATTTCTTACTGGTATTTGATATTGAATACATTAACATTCACACATAATCACTCATGGACCTAAAAAAGCATAAATAAACATTCCCTCTGCACGAAAATTATGATGATTGATAAACAATGCAGTTAAATACATAATCCAAAACCACAAGAAAAGATAAAATAATTATAATCAATTATTTTAAATTGATTGTATGAAATTCCTAATTAAAAAAATTACAAAAATTTCTGAAGCATTA
Organism: Croton setiger; assembly: GCA_948099555.1. Lineage (NCBI taxonomy): Eukaryota > Viridiplantae > Streptophyta > Magnoliopsida > Malpighiales > Euphorbiaceae > Croton > Croton setiger. The sequence continues at coordinate 65 of CANUEY010162041.1, read as the reverse complement.
GTCTTTATAGACTGTTAAATGAATATTCATAATACGTAGTTAATAATAAAATAAATAAAAAAACA
>CANUEY010161989.1:0-13875 GCA_948099555.1 Croton setiger | reverse complement strand
TTATACCCTGTTCATGTACGAAGGGGTTGTTTTGGTGATAAACTTGTGTTGCAGGGGCTGTTTTAATACTGCCCATGATGTTTGCTTGGTTAAAATCTGCAGTTGATGATCCAGAAATGCCCTTGATGAGTTTGGTTATTTGTTTACGGATGCGCATAATAGTGTCGTTAGAGTCTTCGTTGTTTGAACAATTATTTACTTGCGTCGAGCTTTCCGTTTCTGGTTCATTGTTTAAATTGATAATTCCATGTGCATAATTGAGTTTGCATACGTCCTTGCATGCACAGTCATTATCGAAGCCAGCAATTTTGCATGACCCATAATTCATTTCAGCATGGTTAAAGTTCTCGTTTGAAACGATTTCATCTAGAATTGAGTTGTTTGAGATACATGCAGTCTGCATGCATGCACTAACACGTTGGGTGGAGGCGTTACTGCCTTTGTCAAAAAAAAAAAAAAAAAGAAGTGTTGCACAAAGGTAAACCACTTTTGCATGTGTTATTTTTGGCCATTCCTGCAAATTAATTCACCTGATCGTTGAGCTTCTTTATTTTTGTTTTAAAGATCTAATCTGGAATAAATTTGATTAAAATGCACATCCGGAATTTTTGCACAAATTGAGGTTCAAAATGCGATTTTGTATAATTTGCCTTTAAAACGTTGAGTGTTGCACGATTTGTGAATTGTTGATGTGTTTTACGCATTTCATGACGATTAGAATGTTTTTATTTCCGCTTTAGGGACAGCTTCACAATTTTCGAAAATTAGTGGGTTAAATTGGTAATTTGGCATTTTTGCGTTTAAATGTTATTTCTGCCTGATTTAAACTATTATTTATTTTATTCGGCTGATTTATGGTTTGAGTGGTCGGTTTATAATCAGGGACTAATTTACAAGTTTTCATGCTTTGGAGGACCATTCTGTAATTTTCCATTAAAGGTTTAATTTAATTTATAGTTGGGATTTGGGTTAATTTTGGGATTTTTATGGGTAGAATGTAATTAATAGGTATTCGGTTTGTAATTAGTTGTAGGTTTTATTTTTCGCATTTTATTTTTCCTGCACTTTATCGCTTTCTAATGTGTGTTTGACGCAAACGATTTAAATCACCGCTAGGAACATCGCTTAGTTGCTTTTCAAAAATAATAAAACTTAACTTAAAATTTGGAAAACAAATTTTGGTTTAAGAGGCCGGTAAATCCGGGCGTTAGTCGAAATGAAATTTCAGCTAACGTACCCAACCCTCTTACTCGGAATTTTTGGTTCAGACTTAGCCTTATCCAAAAATAAAACGGAGTCAATTTTCATAATTAAAATTTGGTTTTTCCATAAAACTAAAATTGGTTCCCGAATGGATGGCGACTCAAATAATTTTTAAAGACCGACTAGCTCGGCACCGATCCATAAAATTGTTTTATCACCATCTTTTTGGAAATAAAATCCAAAACGAACATCATCACATATCTTGTAAAATCATCTACAACTGTTAAGAAGTACTTGTGACTAGAAACGAAAACATGAGCAATAGGACCCCATATGTCCATATGAATTAACTACAATGGCTTTACTGAACATGTCTTACTTATAGGAAACATAAGTTTCTTCTGCTTTGAATAGTGACAAACATCACAAGGGTTAGCAAAGTTATTACATTTGATATTTGTAAACATTTTATGCAGCTCAACCAATCTGTTTAAAGACAAATGCCCTAGCCTATAATGTCATATGTCTTCCTCTGCAAATTGCTTTTTGTAGTTGCTGGAATGTGCAGCTAAACATGTTAAAAAATTTTTGGTGAATGAATGATCTTGATTGTGTTGATAAACATATAAACCTCCAACTGGTTTAGCTAAACCAATCATCTTCAAGGGAATCTTCTTCTGAATTAAACATACATTATCCATTAACAACAGTATGCATTGTAATTGTTTGATTAGGCTAATGACTGATATTAGATTGAATGAAAAGCCTGGTATGTATAACACAGTAGTAAGATAGAACTCTTTATTGAACACAACAGCGCTTGCATAACTAGCTATGACAGTATTGCCATTTGGTAGTTTCACTGTCACAGGCTTAATTCTTCTATATGTTGTGAACATACTGATTTGGGAAGTAACATAATCTTTGGCTCCTGAATCTAATATCCAATAGTTAGAATAAGGAGTACCTGCATCACTTGGAACTGTTTCCGCCTCCATCAATGGTTCATTGAATTGGCCTGCCAACATACTATTAACAACATGAGAATTGACTATTGTGTTTTTCTTTGGATCAGAAGATGAACTAGATTCTGTAAGCTAATTAATTTTTGATACTGCTCCTGTGTAAAAGGCATAACAGCAAAGGAAGAAACTGCTTCAAACTAACTTGAATGAACATTAGCTGTGTGTTACCTATAGCCATGTATATTCTGTGTATTTGAGCCAGAAAAATTTGAATTCTCCAAGTCCTCTTCATATGATTTTGGATGTGACAAGTTTGATTGTTGTAGAGAAGATGTCATACTACCTCCATCATAAGAGACTGACTCTATGTTATGTGAAGCCATGTTGATCAGTTTGTGATTGCCACCAAATCCAGGAGGAGCTTGACTGGTTGGTGATCTTTGCCTGAATCCCAGAGGATAACCAAATCTTTTATAACAGTCTTGACTTGTATGGTTATCACCATTGCAAAATGTGCAATGTTTAACCATAGATCTAGATTGATAAGCACTTCTAAATCTAGATTGAGACTGAAACTGCCTTGGTCTGAAGCCTTTTGCTAGCATTATCTTTGCTTCCTGGTTAGATGCATAGCTTTATTCCCTTTCCTACTATACCACCAGAGAGAACACCTTGTTGATGTTAGGTAAGGGGTGCAACATCATAATCTGAGATTTAACCACATTATATTTTTCATTTAAACCCCTTAAGAACTTGTAAACCTGTTTTCCATATAATCCCTCAATCTTGTCACAACACCACATCTGCACTGTGGCCTGCATACACAATGTGGTAATGGCCTAAGAACCATCATCTCATCCTACAAGATCTTCATGTATGTGAAATATTCATTGATTGACAAGTCATCTTACCTGAGATTTGCAATCTCTTCAAGCAAATCTGAGATTCTGGACTGATTTGGTTGAGAGGATCTATCCTTTAAATCATTAAATGCATCAGTTGCATTATCTAGCCATAAGATGCTGTTTGGAATTGACACATCCACTGAATTTCATATCCAGGCCAATACAAACATGTTACACCTCTTCCAGGCCCTATACAAAGGATCATCTTCATGAGGAATGACCAAGGAGCCATCAATAAAACCTATTTTGTTTTTAGTCCCTAAGACCATTAACATGGACATTGACCAGACTGTATAGTTGTTTGTTCCATTAAGAATTGTGTTAACAATCACACTAGAACTTTGTTCACTAGGGTGGAGATATAAAGGATTAGATAGGTCATAAAGATGTGCTTGATTTGCCATTGTTCAAGATGAAAGAATTTGAAGAAATAAGATGAACAATAGAAAGAATCCAAACAAGAAAGAGATTTGTAAAAAAGAAAACAAGGGAAAATGAAAAAGAATATCAACTAAAGTCAGCGGAAAATTCAATTGAAGCTCTGATACCATATTAAAATTGTAATCTCATAACAATGAGGATTAATATTCAATTTGAATTACAAATATCAACATTGAAAAATACAGAAAGTCAGAAAATTGAAAACAGGAAAAAGTGATCAAAAGTTAACTTGAGCTATACACTTCATCATCTTTCATACTCCTACTTACTAAACAAATCCAAATCCTAATTGTATTCGGATTTGCAAGGTTGGTTAGACTACTGTAACTAACTCTGCAACTAACTCAATCAATAGAAGGAAAAGAAGTAAAGGAAGGAAGAAGAAGGAGAAGAATGAAACACGGGATTTTGCTTTTGTCTTTAAGTAAAACGACGTCGTTCTTAATAAGTTGAACGATGATGTTTTACTTGATGATTCCATTTCTCTTCGTTGGCAGCCAATCGGCTTTATACTAATTCATATGGCACCGTTTTATGCTTCTCTTTCATTCTCTTTCGTTAATTGTATTTCAAACTTCTTCTTCTTCTTCAATCTGCTGCAGTCCTCCATAAACTTTATTCGTGGCTGCTGCTCCAATAGTTCTGAGAGGATGGTAGAGGAATGTTCTAGTATAGCTCTTCAAGCAACAGATAATTGCCCTGAGCTAGAAGTTAAAAAGGAATCATCGGCAGTCGACCTAACCCTCAAACTAATAGGCACCCTTAAAACGATATCACTCGGCAAGAAGGGAAGAAGAAAGTCTAAGTTAGCGAGGACTTCTCGCCTGAACTTGTTGAAAGATGGATGGCTATTTAAATACTAACTTGCACATTTTGTTGCAGGTTCTAAAGAATTAGTGAGGATTGATCTTTCAGTCACATCGCAGAAGCTAAATATCCAACTAGAGACAACACCAATAATACAAAAAAGAGGAAGTTCGCACTCGATAGTCATAGAGCTATCAACAATGATAAATTAATAGCCAATTTCATAAGCTTCTCCTTGATAATCTTTCTTGTATAAATTTACTAGAGTTCGAAAACACAATAATAGTAGAGCAAATTACTTTATGAAAAGCTAACAATTGAATTAAAAAGTCCTAACAAAAATATCACAAATTATGTGTTTATGAAATCTAGATATTGAAAAACACAATACTTAATGCTACTCTTTTATATGCGTATACGCATGTAAACATATAAATAGCTTACCCATTTCTAAATGCCAAGGATCTAAAATTGTAAAATTACGAAGTTGAGTTGTTGGTAATTTAATAAAAGCAGCAACAATAAAGATCTCATCTCACCATCCAACCAATGTAACATGAATCTGAAGCAAAAATAAATGTAAAAAACGAACATCAATAATGGTTCAATACAAAATCGGTGACTCGGTTATTGTTACAAATTTAATTGTAATTAAGTCAAAAAATTGTTTTTGCCAATTTGACAGAAGGTAGTACAATGAATCTGTCTTGTTGTTTTTAATTAAATAATATAATCATTAATTATTTTAATTTTAATCAACAAAACAAAAAAATTATATACCCTACTTACTAATTTGAGACGGAAAATGAATAAACATGGATTAAATAAATCAATAATAAAAAATATCCCAACTGACAAGACTCGCAAGAGTTTACCAATATAATGGATTGATGTTTAAATAAAAAGCAAAGGAAATGGTTAATTAAAAACTATTGATGTATAGTAATAATGATCATAGCAGCAGACCATCAAATGAAAGTAGAAGCGTAAAGCAATAAAGTATACAAAGAAAGACTAAAATAGAAAACTTGAAAAATTAATTTAACATGAGGGAGATCGCAAATGATATTTTCTTTTGGCTTGAAACTCTCATTATAGACACCATATTTTCCAAAAATTATAATTAAAAAATTGAAAATTTTAATATTAAATGTAAAATAAATGAACTGTCAAAATTGACCGGTAACTCATACAATGTTTTGTTCTGTACAATTAATATATTTATTTGGTATCTATTAAAATTGAAAATTTCAAAAATGGTAAAACCACGTCCAATCCAACTGTGCAATTCAAAGATTGAACCATATTCAGAGTTAGGTCCATAATTTTTCGTAACACATTTTTAAAAAAATTTTAAAATTTTTTTCATTTATAATTAATTATTAATTAAAATTGACCATAAAACTTTTATTTTAAAATATTTAAAAATATTTTTCTTATTTATAATGGATAATTTTAAAAAAATAACATTTAAAACTGCTATAAATATATAAAACTTATTTATAATATGAAATGGAAGAAGTTTAAAAAAATTTACGACCAGACGGCTATGAATTACTCTGTCGTATCTGAAATTTAAGTAATATCTGAATTTTATTTGTTTTCTTATTTCATATACTTAAACGCCGTCGTTTTGAAGTCTATAAACACTTAAACAAAGGGAAAGAAATCCTAAATCGTGAATCTCCTCTTCCGGCCGTTCTCCCTTTTCTTCTCTCTTCCCCACCCCTCTCTCACGGCCTTACCTGACAGCCAGCGGCCACGCTTCCTCAGTCCTTCACACCGCCTGGATTTGCTTTATCGCCACCGTCACTCGTCGTCCTTCAGGCTTAGTAGCCGGTCGGCAACTCGCAAGCAATCAGCGTCTGCACAGCTATTTTCGAGAGGTATTTATCAATTCATTTCCTTCCTCAGTTCCTCTTCAGCTCTTCCGTTAATATCTCTTTTGATTCTTGATTTCTTGGGTATAAGAACACTGTAAATTTGTTAATGACAAGACCTTTGTGATTGCTTGGAAATTCTGCAGCATTACTATGCTCCGAAATCCATTTCTGAAATTGTTTTACAATTTGGCTTACTCTGTTTTCTCTCTGCTTGCTTATGAAGTTTAATTGCTCTATTTAGTTTCAGAATTTGATCTTGTTTCAGTTCTGCACTTCCTTAGTTTGCTCTGTTTGATTTCATTTCTTCTGTTATATTCTAAGACCACCTGGATTCACTCTATAGTTTAGTAAATGTGAGTTTTGATTTACAAAAACCCAACTCGTCTTCTTTTTTCACGTTTGAACACTAGGAATATTTTTTGTTCTTTCATTTAACTGTTTTTGAAACTTTCATTTTCTGTACTCTCGAATACCTGCTGGTTTCGGCTATCATTTGTTTTGTTTCTGAATCTTATTTTCTTGTTTGGTTTTGTTTCATTTCTATGTTTGTGTTGTGTAATTTGTAATTTCTGTAATTTCAGTTTGTAATTTGTGTAGTTTGAAGTTTCTGTTCTGTTTTGTACTGTTTATTTAGTTTAATTATGTATGTGCTTAATTTTAATGGTTTGTGATATTTGAACATTTAACATTCACATTGGTTGGGGGGGGAGAATTCAATATTTTCAGTTTCAAATTCAGTCTAGAGCTAGGTTGCAGTAATTCTCCAAAAATTTGCTATATTTCTGCTGTTTGCATGCTGAAATTTCACATGTTCAGGTTCATGGTTTAAATCACAAACCTTCTGCAACTGAATGCAAAATTGCGGTGCAGTTTGCAGTTTGCACACCCCTATACTGATTCAGTTTGGGCCTCAAAATACCTATATCTTTCTCTATTTCGTCTCCTTCTCGAACCAGCTTCAATCTCCAATCCTTCCATTGTTTGCGTTGTCTTCTCTCTTTCTCTCTATATACACAGGTTCCTCTCTTTCTGTGTCTTTTGTTTTGTGAAACTCGCTTTCACAATCGCTTTGTTTTTTAAATTAAGTTTCAGGATCTGAATTTTTGAATTTGCCAAATGCTGGAATTCGGAGAATGTGATGAATCTTTCTGCCTATCATTTTGTCTTTGTTGGCGATTGAGTAATTTGCTAGAAGTGTTCCTTAGTTCAATTTTTGTTTAATCATATGGATTAATTAGTATGCAGGTGAGTTGACTTTCATTTTCACTTTGCAGTAGGAAGGCGATTTCGCTACTTATCATTTGATGTTTCACCTACTGGATTATCTTTTGTTCCTTATTTTCATTTTTCATTGCCTTTTGTTTAAGGAAAAGCAATGTTTTTGATTTTTCAGGAAGTTAGTGGAAACAATTTTAAGAAATTTGGATCTGTTAGTATTGGAAGACTTGAGATTTTTCTTGCATTTTTGGAGTTTACTCATTTTATTTATTCTCTAATTCTGAAGTGGTTGCAATGCTGGTTTTATATCTTTGGAATAAGCTCTATGAGTCTGTTCGTTGCAGCTAAAACTTGGTGAGATTTTCATTGCTGCATTATAGACAATATCATAATGATTCATAGAATTTGGTGAGGATGGAATATAAACATTTGAAAATGATGATTTCTTCGAATGGATTCAAAATAGAGTTAAAATTTTTGAAAATCCATTAAGTTCTTGTAATAGCTGCAATTAGTTATTCAAGGCATTTGGGTATGTTTTGTTTTTCACAAATTCCTGCTGCCCTGAGTAGACAAAGAATTATGAATTCACTTTATATTCCTGTGAGAATAGGGGTGCTGGGTGCCCTGCTTCAGATTAACTGATGCTTGACTCTTTATTTTAACTTCTGTTTTTTTTTTTTTTTTTTTTTTTTTTCTTTTCTTTTTGGTTTGGACTGATTTCTGAAATGGAAAGTTGTATGGTGTGATTCTTATGAACTTTTGGACCTGAGTCCATAGCATAGTTGTCCTGGTCACAAGCATTAAGGACTAGGGGTGGGGCTAAGGTGCAAATGCATGGTTGACAGACATTGTGTGTTTTTGTATTAAATAATTGATAAGACTCTTTTCTTGTAGTTCTATTCTGTGATTGTGCTGCACACAAGATAGGCTAGTTATGTTGTTCGGTATATGGCATAAGAAAAACAGAATGCGAAGAACAGTATAAGTGCCACTATTTTTAGAATGGTTAAAATAACCCTATGGTACTTCATGGAGTTGATATTTCTCGCATCTTATGTCTTATTCCGGTGCCTCTGTGTGCTCTAGTTTGGCCTTCCCTCATCAATTTTTTTTTTTTTTTCCAAAAATATTTTGATGTCTGGTAACCAAGGATATCTCGTATACTTCTAACATATGTCATATGTTTAAATGATATTATCTTCATAAGTGTGAATATGCATATTTCCTACATCTTCCTTGCTTGTGGACTCAAATTTTCTAACTTCATTTCTAGCAAATTTGCTCTGAAATAACCATTTTTAAATGTTTCCCATGTTTCCAAGTTTTGTGCAACTCATTTGACACTTTTTTAACCTAATCCCATTGTCTCGTGCTTAGGAGCAGTTGTACCATGAAGTACATTGTCAAATGCCAACCTATTTGTGGCCGTGTTGTTTGTTTTGTTTAATCATCCAATCTAATGACATTATGTACATAACCCATGCCATGCTTTTGTTTCCTCCTTAATTGGACTGGATCATGTAGATTTATTTCATACTTAGTGTGGCTTGGCTATAAACAGTTTGGAACAGAAGTAGAAGTGCTAGATTTATATAGCTGATCCCTACTAGTTTAGGATTAGGGCTTAATTATTGATTGCTGATTTAGATTACAATTAGTATAATTTATTTGCAATAACATGATTTTTGGGTGAAGTATACTCTTCTTTTCTAATTACAAAAAGAGTATACTCTGATCATCATAAAAGTTTCGTCGCCTGTTGTTGCAGTGCTTATCCAAGTTTCTTGAACATCGTGGAATAGCACTTTTATATTATTTATTAATATTTCTCATTTTGTTTAAAAATAGTTATAAATGTGTTAATTGATCATTTTTTTGATGTTAGATCTATCTTAACTTCTGATATACTTTTCTGGAATTTGGCATTTTCTGTTTACGTTAGAGTTATGATTTGGAACAACTTTAATGGCATTGTTAAAATAACACTATAATTGATGTCATGTTGTATGTTTGGTAATTCGAGTTGGCAGTTTGTAATTATCTCAAAGGATAATTAAGCATTGTGTTCTTGTATAAATCACCATATGTGCTGCTGTTGGAGAAGCTTTCTCTAGCTGGAGAATGTTATGCTATAAGTCTTTTAGCCTGCCATACACTTAGTGGGCAATTAGGGCATACCTGATAGAAAAGTAGTAATTCGTTATTTAATGTGTTTAGGATTTTATCCTTGGGAAATTAGGGCCTTTTGATTAATGGTCTTGTTGAACTTCTTTCTGGGTACTTCTGAATTTTTTTTTTATTGTTTTGCTTGCAAGTCTGTTGTAGTCATTGTCACTATATTTCCTTTTCTACTCCTTTGTGGGTGTGACCTTTTTCCTGTAATGGACTTTCTTTGTTACTACAAAGTCAATGCAGTTACACTGGGTGTGTAACATGAAATAATGTTCTTTTGCATGCTTCTATATATTAAACTAATTATTTAGACATTTCAGAAATAGATCTGCTTTCAAGGAGATGTCTCCAGCTTCAAAATCCAAATCCAAGGAAAAAAGGGCTGGCAAGGAACCCCAGAAGAGTTCATCAAAGTCTTCAGGACCTGCTAATGCAGGTAGTGGTATTCTAGCGAGTGCTTATAATCCACTTTCTGGGACATTTCATGCACTTGAAACGGTACCAGCATCCTCGGTTTCATCTCTGCATGCTAATGGTCGTTTCCGGAACATAGATGAGACAGATGATCACTTTAATGGTGCAGTTGGTGCTGGGGCTGGAGCCGAGTATGATTCTGTTTCAAATAACGGCAGCTGGTCTGGTGAGTCAGAAGATCATAAAGAGAAAAATCTTCCTGTTCGAACAGAAACCATACCAGGGGCTGACAATGACAAACGGGAAAAAATCCGGCAGAAGAATGAGAGGAAGCATCAACGCCAAAAGGAAAGGCGAGCACTGGAATTGCATGAGCGGTGTAGTGGCTATCTCATGTCTAGAAAGCTAGAAGCACTTGCTCAGCAGCTTGTTGCGATGGGATTTTCACATGAGCGGGCTACGATGGCTCTAATATTAAATGAAGGCAATGTGGAGGAATCTGTGTCATGGCTATTTGAAGGTGGTGAAGATGCAGATAAGCACTGGGATCAAAACGTTGGAGGGGGTAATTTGAAAATTGATATATCAGAAGAGTTTGCTCGAATGGCTGATATGGAAATAAGATACAAGTGCACTAAGCAAGAGGTTGAAAGAGCTGTGGTTGCCTCAGAAGGTGACCTTGATAAGGCAGCTGGAAGTTTAAGAGAACTGAAGTTAGATACACCTTCTGCTCCCCCGAAGCCTGAGGAAACTGGTGATCCTCCAAATTTTGGTAATAGCAAACTTTCAGTTACAGGTGGCCCTTTTATTGTGGGACCACAACATCAACAAAAACCAAAACCACCTTCATTGCTACAACAAAGAAGAGATGACAAAGATTTTAATTACCCAAAGCCAGTTCCGGTGGCAGGACCTCCTGAATCTGGGAGTAAAAATCTACAGCCTATGAACAGAATAATACCTAAGATGGAGTGGGCAAAGCCTCAGCAACCACCCTTGCCTGCAGAGAAAAGGTGGCCAAGCACAGGATCAAGTCCTTCTGTATCTTATTCTTTGGCATCACCTTTACAAGCCTCACCTCCACCAGCAAAGACGACGGAAGCACATTTAATGGCTGTTGGAAGCAATTATAAGAATCTTCAACCTGGAACTGTTAGAGAACCTGTGATCATGATGCAAAGACCTCAGTCTGTGAATACAAAGCAGGTTCCAGCTTCTATTATAAGCTCATCTCCTCCTGCAATGGCTGCTGGTTGGTATCCTACAAATAGTGTTCCAGCTTCTAATGGCTTGATGCCTCACATTCCCACAACTAGAAGTCTCAGCCCTAACCATCTGAATTCTAACCAAATGTTCCATCAATTTCCTTATCACCAACCACAACACTTTGTTCCAGGAAGTAGTCCAGGGGATTCTCCGGTGTCAAGTAGAGGAAATGGCTTATGGAGTAGAATTGGTGCTCCGCCTACACTTGCTGCTGCTTCATCCCTTGGACTCTTCTCTGGTTTGGGCGGATCAGCCAGTTCATCAGGTGCATCTTCTCCAGTGGACTGGAGCACAGCCGGGTCAATGGCACAGTTGGATTACACAAACATAGACTGGAGTTTGGATCGAGGTTTATCATCTCCAAGGCCTGGAGGTTTGTGGCTGGGGCCTGGTTCTTTTAGAAGCAGCAATCAGATGTATGATTCAAGTACATCTGGGTTGGGTGCTAAGCTAGCAATAAGAACAGCTGCAACTGGGAATGGAACACGCATTCCGGGATTGCAGGATGGTGGAGTGGCTAAGTCAGAAACTTCTGCCACTGGTTCTCAGGAATGGACCTCACCATTTGAGGGGAAAGATCTTTTTAGTTTACCCAGACAGTTTGTTTCATCTCCTTCACTGTAGGGTGGAGGGGAATGGATTTCAATGAATAAAATGGAAAAAGGAAAAAAAAAAGACCTGAAAATTTGTGTTCAATTTGATGTTGGTGTTGCTTCTTGTGATCCTTCTCCCTCTCTATTAATTTCATTTTAATATCCTTACAGAGAAAGGAAAAAAAAAAAAAAAGCAGTGAAAAGTCCTCAACCTTTCTTTTCTTTTGCATTACATGCGATTATTTCGAAGTAATTTAAACATAAAGAGAAAACTGAAACTACATAATGGAAAATAGAAAAGAGTAAAAATACATTTTTAATGGAAATTACAAAACGCAGCACCCGACGAACAGTTGATCTGTGAATGAGAAATTCTCGACTCTTATAACCTGCCACGTGGACTCGCATCGCACGCAATAAAAATCCTCTGATGCATACTTTCATCCATCTCAGTCCATCTTTTATTCTGAAAAAAAAAAAAATACCTCCGTTCTATTCTCCATTGTCGTCTGTGTCTGTCACTGTTTTGGTCTATTATTCCTCCCTTCTATTCTATTAATAGTTTACTAATTGGCAGTAGAAAGTAATTGTTACTGTAATTTCAAATAATTTAGCAAGAGTTATGGAGCTAAGCAGTACCGGGTAAGCAATAAGCTTCCAGACTTGATTGTATTATTTGCTTGTTCATGTGATTATTTTTTGGTATGCAATTCTGCATTGGTCTTTGCTAACTTTACCTATAATTCGGAAAATAAATGCTTCTTTTATGATTGAGCATAGGTGTTCCTTAGGAAGACGAGTACCATCATTTTCGTTTTTGGATTCGAAAACCATCCATAAACTTCAATACAATGTGATTTGTTGCAATACAAAGACTAGATGTGGGAGGTCGTCTAAGTTTTATCCTACCCTGGGTTTCGCAACAAAGCATTATCAATTGTGGAGAACGTATTCCGTTCCAGTTAGTATGGAGGATTCTTCATCAACACAATCCGAAGACGAAGAAGAGAATGAATTGATTGATTCGCCTGAGGATCCTCTTCAAAAACCTTTAGGCAGTGATGATGTAAGCTTAAATAATTGCAACGGATTTGAAAGGAAACTAAACTTCCTTGCTTCTTTTATATATACACACACTCACAATTTATTTTTTATTTCTCATTACTTCGAATTACCTTCTGTCAATTCTAACAGTTGAAGTCACTGCTAGCTGATTCAGAGAGGCAAAAGCTTGTTAGGAAACTAAGTGAAGCCAACCAGCATAATAGATTTCTCAAACGACAGGTTTGTATCTGTTGTCCTTGGATTTTTTTTTTTTTTTTAAAAATACATTTTGCATGCTCTTAAGCTTCTTTTAGTATATGGATTGTAAATACATCACTAGCTTTGGTTCTATGTTCTCTAAGAATTACATTATTTTTTGGATTTTTGTTTGTGGAGAATTTTCATTGTTGTTTTAAACTGTAAGCTTTCATTATGCACATTTAAAATGACAACTGACATAAGGTTTTGGGTCATGACATGAAAATGTTCTGAATTTTGAAATTAGTCGTTGTCCTCATTGATTATTTTGTGTAGATTGTTCCACTCAATGTACTCATACGCTATAGAAGTCCAATGTCTTCTTAATTAGATTATTAATGGAAGGGCAGTACTTGAGTTGGTTCATGTGGTTTAAAGTAGAGTGATGTGGTTTTCACTTCTTAGGCTGTATTTTCAGGACTTTTTGCCTTGTTTATATATAAAGACATAAGATTAACATTTTATTTTTTCCTTCTTTACAGCTGCATGTAAAGGAAGATACACTGGTTAACTTTAAAAGTGAGCTTGCTTTTATGGATCTTGAAATTCAGGTTCACCCTATACTTCTCCACATTTGTTTCCTTATGGTGGGGGGGGGGGGGGGGGGGGGGGTGTGGGAGGTTTTTTTAACAAAAAAAATTAATAAAAAAAAAAAAAAAAAAATTAATTTTTAAAAAAAATTTTTTAAAAAAAAAAAAAAATT
>CANUEY010161954.1:0-10965 GCA_948099555.1 Croton setiger | reverse complement strand
TATATATATATATATATATATATATATATATATATATATGTTTTTTTTTATATAAAAAATATGGAACCGAAGATTGAATTAGAAGAAATAAGTCTCTTATTGTGGGGTGATTTCTAATGGGAGTGTTATAATTTTGAACGTGAACGGTGTTAAATTTGAAATGTGAACATTTAAAAAGAGTTCGTATACCTTTTATGCGAACTATCAATGGAAAATCTGAAAGTTAAATCTAAGACTCTAAATTCAAAAGACCGAATCCTTAAGAGAGTTCGTCATTAATTTTATATACTGCAAGTTCATATAACCAGTATGCGAATTTTAACGATTGAAATTCGCAACCCTATTTAGCGTTCCCATTTAAAATTTTCATTAATTTTTATTTGAACCCTTATGTATGAGTTTGAAAAAGAAAAAAGAAAAAGAATTCTTTTGTTGTAGGGAAATAAAGAATTTGGTAGGATGTTGGAGGTAAATCTCTCCCATCTCTATCTAATCTAATCTTTATAAGTCCCACAAGTCTCCCTCCTGCAATTTTGTCACTTTCTAATCTCCACTCTCAATACAACGAAATGGCAATTTTTGACTTTAAGAAAAAAAAAAAAAAAAAAAACATTTGCATGAAATTGTCCACGTGCCCTAACCTCTTTTTCTTCTTTAAAACACAAAAAAATTAAACAAAACGACCAGTCTTCTCTTCTCTGTCTCCCCAATTCCCATTTCTCAATACCCAAATTCTTAATAATTTTCTCTTTCATGTTTAATAAAATAAAATCCAAATTGAACAAAACCCACCTAATAAAATCTTAAAAACAAATTATTTTAAGATTCAGAGGAGAAAAAAGAGAGGATAGAAAGAGATTCACCAGAACCCCAAACCCCAAATTCAAGCTTACTCTGCACCGACTCGGTTATTATTTTCTCTCTGTCTGTCTCTGTTACCCGTTCTTATTTCTATCCCTCCATAATATATGCATTTGGGGATACTCACCTTTCAAATCTGGTACTTGTTTCTCTCCCTCTTTGTGTCTTTCAACTCTGTTTTGTGTTTTGAAGAGCAATATATTTTGTGTATTTTGTAGGTTTATTATAGTTTTTCAAACTGGTGAATCTATAGAATAGAGCCATTTGCAAGACCCTAGGTTTGTGTCTATTTTAATTCGTTTCTTATTTATGGCATTTGATCACAACTATGTGGCAAAAGATCTAAGGCCAATAAATGTAGCCAGAACCGTATCGGAAGAAGCCCGCATTGGGGTGGCAGCATCTACTGTTGTTGCTACGCCACAAGCTATTGCAACGACCACTACAGCAGCAAACACTGCTAGACACCCGGAAAGTTTTGCCAACCGAGATTTGTCCATACCCGTTTATTACCCAGCACCTGCGTCTGAAGCTGGTTTTGTGGGTGTTGGATACCTGAACCCAGGTATGTCCCCGTGGGCCCCTCGGGTACCATTTCCTGTTGGCAGTGTCAACGTGGGTGTGAATAGCCCTGCTGCTGTAGGATTTGGTTATAATCCCAGTTTGGGGAATAGGGTGGTTAATAATGCTGTTGATCAAGCTGGTAATGATATTGCAACTGGATTGGGTGGGCTGAATAATACCAACCATTTAGCTAATCGGGTTAGTTCAAATGGGAGCAATGAGCTGACTGGTGCAGCTTATGGTTATAATCCTCAGTCGGGGAGCCGTGGAAGTGGTAGTAGTGCATTTGATCGTGCCAGTGAAGAAGGTGGGGATGATTCAGTTTCTGGGAAGAAAGTCAAGTTTATGTGTAGTTTTGGGGGACAGATTTTGCCTAGACCTAGTGATGGTTCATTGAGATATGTTGGTGGACACACAAGGATCATAAGTGTGAAGAAAGATGTGAGCTTTAACGAGTTAGTGCAGAAAATGGTTGATATTTATGGCCAGCCTGCAGTTATCAAATATCAGCTACCTGATGAGGATCTTGATGCATTGGTGTCAGTTTCATGTTCTGATGATCTTGATAATATGATGGATGAATATGAGAAGTTGGTTGAAAGATCTTCTGATGGGTCTGCTAGGTTAAGGGTGTTTTTGTTCTCTGCTACGGAGCCTGATTCATCTGGCGTGTTGCAATTTGTGGATATTCATGATAGTGGACAGAGATATGTTCATGCGATCAATGGGATTATGGAAGGTGTTGGTGGTGGTATTGCTAGGAAGGAGAGTATAACAAGTGCAACTTCAACTCAGAATTCTGATTTTAGTGGGACTGAGGCGGTTGATAGCTCAGGTAATGTTCAAGTGGATGTGAGTGGTACACCAACCGCTGGCATGGTATCACGCACAGGGAATCCAGCAACTCAGCTGGACAATAATACAGAACAACCTAATCCTCCAGTTTATCATGATGGATCCATTCCCGTGTCTAGTTCTACACTTCCACAAATATCTCCTCAGACTGAGCTCGAATTTGAACGGCGTGTACCTGTTTCTGTGCCGCAACAGCTGGTAGGATATGATTTCCAACAAGCTGCAATGGGATTTTCAAAACCTTCACCTCACTTGCAAGCATATATGGAGCCTCGCACTGATCTTGCGAGCATGCATCTTCCAACTCAGACAAGATATTCTGCTGCTCAGATGAGATTCCCCCGACAGCAGATCCCTGATAATTGTTCGGGTGTTGCCACTCAACAATTTATTCATCAAGTTGCTGTCAGGCCAACTATGGTTCAAACGGTGATGCAACCCCAACAAAGTCATATGGAGCGCTATTCTGATGAAAATACATTCAACACGAGGATTGTTCAACTTCCTCTTGATCAAAGCTATAGTGCTTATCAAGCCCAGGTTCCAACTTCCATTATTGGAGGCGGCTATAGCTGGCATCCAGTTCCACAGTCAGAGCATGTTGTCTTCTCTGATGGATCGATCCCTCATCAACAGGTAATTTTTCCTAAGAAAATTCAGACATTGGAGGACTGTTTTATGTGTCAAAAAGCATTGCCTCATGCACATTTGGATTCTTTTGTACAGGGCCAAAGAGAAAGTGGTGTAAGCCCTTTATCAGATTCAAACTCAGTCCATCTTAGTCTCCATTTAGGAGACACTACGAAAGTTCAACCTTTAAATCATGGAACGGTAGGTGGAACTTTGGGGGATGGCTTTGTGGAACAAGCTGTTGGGGCTCGACCTTCTGCTCCTAGCCATGTTGATCATCAAGCTGGATTGCAACAATCAGAAGTGATTGGAACACCACATCCTGGATTCACTAGCGCAATTCCTCAATCTCACCCGGAAGATTCTAGACAGCAGCATTCTGTGCTAGGCCAATGCCAAGTGAATGAGGATGCCTTATTTAAAAAACCTATTAATGGTGCTGTAACTCAAAGTACAGAAAGTGATTATTTTGGCAAATTACCTCGTAATGTTTCCAAAGAAAATATCGCAGATATATATCATGACCAGCTGAGACCAATTGAGGGAACGTTAGAAAGTCTCCCGATATGCCCACGAGGAGCGAATGCTAATATTGAGCTGAACAAGTCACCAATTGATCATAGAGCGTTGCAGGTGACTGAGAGGGATATAATTCTGGATAATACCCAAAACAAGTGTCAGGTGGTTCTTGACTCGAATAATATCAAGCAGCCAGAGGTGCTGGCTGCTAGTACAGAAGCTCCATATTTATATAATTTTCGGCCAATGGAATCACACGAGGTCACTCAACCTTCTCTTTTTGATAATCAAGTATCATATCCACAATCAAAGATAGGAGTTAATCTGCTGGATGCTGGTGAGATTAGTCATGTAAACCCTACATTGTCAGGTACTGAGCCATCATATGCGCTTGACAAACTGGCTGAATGGCAAAATGAAACTTCTCAATTACTCATGAAAAGACAAGCTGACGTGGGAGCTGCATTAAATGCTAATATGCAATGTTCCATATCACCCTCTGCTAGGGTTGTAGACATTCAGGATTCCCCTAATTCCCTTTTCAGCAGCCAGGATCCCTGGAATCTCAGGCATGATGCTCATCTTCCTCCTCCTCAACCAAACAAAATTCTAGCAAGAAAGGAAACCTTTGATACTAAGGATCCTTTCAATGAAAATTATTATGCTGGAGAAGTGATGGGAGGAAGGCTTTTTGGGGATGGAGTTCCACAGACGGTGAACAATTCAGATGGGGATTTTAATTCAGAACAAGATCAATCATTTCAAGGTCAGAATTTGTTACTTTTTTTTTTTTATCATGTTTGTCTTTTCATATCAATATATGCTAAATTATCTCGATGTTACTTCTCTTAATGATCCTTGAAATTCATTACGGTAGGTTCAGCTGAGGAACTCATCAAGCATGAACTTCAGGCTGTAGCTGAAGATGTAGTTGCATCTGTCTTTGAATCAACTAAGCTCAGTCCTGGCCCATTAACTGAAAAGAATGAATCAGCTTATGCAGGTCAAGACAATGATCTTTCTAATAAAGATGTGGAAATGCCTCAGAAAACTAAAGTTGAGGTGCCCAATCCTTTATTTTGTATTTAGCTTGCTGCAATTTTTTTTTTTGGCTCAAATCAGCTTTATGGAACTTTAACAATTCTTGATTCATTCAGGATATGAAAAAACAGCCAGAAAAGATTAATATTAGGTTTCCAGTATCAGAAGGCATTGGTCGCTTGCAGGTATTTGGTTTGATAGTCAAGTTGTGGTCCTCTGTGTTCAACAACTTATGTTTCTTATATTTATTTACTTTTCAGATAATAAAGAATAGTGACCTTGAGGAGCTGCAAGAATTGGGTTCTGGCACCTTTGGCACTGTATACCATGGAAAGTGGAGGGGTAGTGATGTTGCAATTAAACGGATCAATGATAGATGTTTTGCTGGAAAACCTTCCGAACAAGATCGAATGGTTTGTGATTTTGTTGCTTCTTTTCTATTCTTCTTCTGTGATTTGTTTTTGTTAATTTTGGGTTTTTCGTATTTCGGATAAAATCAGATAGAAGATTTTTGGAACGAGGCAATTAAGCTTGCTGACTTGCACCATCCAAATGTGGTAGCTTTTTATGGTGTTGTGCTTGATGGTCCTGGAGGTTCTGTGGCAACAGTTACAGAATACATGGTTAATGGTTCTTTAAGAAATGCTTTGCAAAAGAATGAAAGGTGTGTCCTTTTTAAGCTTATGTCTCTCAAATTCGTCAATTGACCTCCTTTAAACAGGTGCTTTTATGTTTTTATGTAATTTGAATTTACTTGATATGTGATTGGTATTAGAAGCCTTGACAAGCGTAAGCGCCTGCTGATTGCAATGGATGTGGCCTTCGGAATGGAATATTTGCATGGAAAGAATATAGTTCACTTTGATTTGAAGAGCGACAATCTACTTGTCAATCTTCGAGATCCGCACCGCCCAATATGCAAGGTTAGTAACCAAGAGCTAAAGAAAGGTGAATTTTCATTGTTGGCTCTGTCTGATATATAGGTCTACTCTTAATGTTCTGTTAGAAGCAATATATAAACTACATGTCCGGGGAGACTTTCGAACTCAAATATTTATTCCGCTGCTGTTGATGTGAAACAGTTCACCATTTATGTCCTTTGATTTACTTTGACCATGGTGATTTCCTTCTATGTTTCCGTTGATGTGTAAGAGAAATATTCTTTACATTGTTGGTTCTTCATTTGAGAAGGATACAAGCTCCTGAATTCTTTTGTATATGTTGGCATATCCTGTTTCTCCATTCCCAACTATGCACCTCAAGCAAAATATGTTTTGTTTATAAATAAATGTCCAATGGTGACTGGCTTGCAAATCTTTGTTCCAAATTCAACCAAACCCTCCACCAAAGAGCAATCTTTTCCAGACCCTCTAGAATATGTGTAGAGTTCGGTATCTCAATTTCGGTTCTGATTTTGTTCCAGGTTGGTGATTTGGGCTTGTCAAAGGTGAAATGTCAAACACTCATCTCAGGTGGTGTTCGGGGCACACTTCCGTGGATGGCACCAGAACTTCTGAATGGCAGCAGCAGTCTTGTTTCGGAGAAGGTTTATTCATATTGTACATATTTGTTTATACTATTCAGAAGTTTGAAAGTTCTCATCTCACATTTTGATCTTATGTTAATTAGGTTGATGTGTTCTCATTTGGTATTGTTCTGTGGGAACTTCTGACTGGAGAAGAACCATATGCAGACTTGCACTATGGAGCTATCATAGGTAACCATTAAATTTGTATTTTTCACCAAATGGCACTTGCAAACTTATAATTGCTCTGTCCTAAATTATGTTCAGGTGGCATTGTGAGCAACACCTTGCGTCCACCGGTGCCTGAAGGTTGTGACCCAGAATGGAAATCATTAATGGAGAGCTGCTGGTCGGCAGAGCCTTCAGAGAGACCAAACTTCACTGAAATTGCAAATGAGTTGCGTACAATGGCCACTAAAATTCCTCCAAAGGGACAAAACCCAACACAGGCTCAGGTTCAAAGCTGATTTCCAGGCAAGTTTAGTCTGTTATAAAAGAACATTTTGATTTTGTTTGTTTTTGCTAAAAATGTAGTACAGGGAGGGAGGGTTCTCTATTATTTAATTTTTTTTATATATTCCCAATGTCCTAAAATAGTCTATAGAATTTGTGAAGAAATTAGGTTCTACCTCTGTTTTGTATGAAATAAAAAGTATGTTTTTATTAATGATTCAAATCAGTTTCTGAAACGTCACTTTCATATTAAAATTGAACCCATCAGGAGAGAGTAATGAAAGCTTCAAATTCTAGAAAGTCCGCGTATGGAGTGGACTGGTGAAGTCTTTCGCTTAAGGTACAGCGTTATTTCCATTCCAGCCTTTTTATTCTCTTTTGCCGGCTCAACTAATCAAACCACGCACTATACATTTATGCTTACGTCACAGCCAACTCTCCTTGTCCACGTCGTGAGTAGTCCCATTACAATTGGTCTGTCAATTTATTTCAGTCACCAGCAACAAAAATCAAAACTCTATTTCCTTTCCTGGATTTTTCCTCTTTTCATAATGGATTTGGTTTCTTTGATTTCTTCTCCATATTAAAAAATTCTGCCAAGTTTTATTTAACACCCATATTCTCATCTCCTTTTTCTGTATCTAAATCTAATGGCGGCTCCATACTCACCGATCATAGAGCATGATTACGACGAAGAAGAAGAGGCGTGTTCGAGGAGTGGGTGCAGCTGCTTCCGTGTCTTCTGCTTCCAGAAATTGAAGAAGGTGAAGGAGGTTTCAGAGGTAGTAGCTGGTCCTAAGTGGAAAACTTTGATTAGAAAAATTAGTGTTTATTTGAAGAAACAAAAGGGTAATAATAATAACGGTCAGTTTCAATATGATCCACAAAGCTATGCTCTAAACTTCGATGATGGAGAAGAAGATGGATTGCTTCTTCCTGCTTTCTCTTCTAGGTTTACCGTTCCTTCTACTCTTGTAAACAATAAATTTCCAAACGGATTGTGATTGTTCCGAAATTTTAGTTTATTTTTTGATTATTTATTCATTTATGGATATATAATAATTTTGTGCAATTCTATTAAAGATGCTTTGGTGATAATTTTTTAATTTGTACGAAATAGTTAAGGATGAACCCTAATTTAGCACCTCAACTTGTCTCTTGATTTTTTTTCCCAATTATTCTGCACCCTAAAACAAATTAATTAATTAAATTATCAGATTGTCTGTATATCCATTAATTCTTTTTTACAATGTCAAAAATATTTTAATATTGGTTTTTATAAGTTTTCATCAATTTAATTTAATAATTCTAATTTTGAAACAATAAATTTAATCAATCAATTCAATTTGATTTATAGTGATAAAGAAGTAACTTGTATCGTTTTTTTTTCAATTTGCTCCCTTTTTGCCCCATCCATTGACGGAGAAACGCGCAGCTCCAAGCTCTAGCGGCTTCATCCATCTTTTTCTACGTTCTCCAGTGGTATTTGTCATTAATTCTAGCACCCATTAACTTTTCTCTCCAATCTCTTTCAGATGACCTATGTTGTAATTGAAGTTAAAGCCATTTCCGGTGGCCGATGAGTTTAGAGGTGTAAACAGTTTTAAAAATTTTCTGGTTCTTTGAGAGTTCCGACTAAACTAAAAAGATATATTTTGACTCGTAGAGTTCTTTTCCTTGAGGAATATATTTGTTGAGTTGTGAGTTTTGGATAAAATGTCATTTTGGTCCCTGAACTTATAAGCAAAATGCAACTAGGTCTTTTGTCAAATTTTATTTTGGTACCTAAACTTACGAATATTTAATTAAGTCCCTAGTTGAATTATAGAATGATCCTTTGTCAAATTTGAAAAAAAAAAAAATTCAACAAAAAATTAGTTAATCAGTGTAACATTACACTGTAGGTAAGTTCGATTATTTAGATAAAATTTAATAAGATATTAATGATGATATAAGTAAACAAATTAATAAATGATTTGAGTTAGGTGTATATTATAATAATTATAGGAATTGTATTAATGATTTAAATTAGAATACTTGCACGTTTAGAAATTAGTTTGATAAGCGCTTAAGTTGATGGTTTTTTTATAACAGCAAGTTGATGGTTTGATTTAAGCAACAGATTACGAAAATTCTTAGAAAAAGAATCCAAAGGAATGGAATTTTTAGTTGGAGATTTTAGATTTTAAGTATGATGAAACTAATTTATTTAAAATTGGGAGACTTAATCGATAGCAATTATAAGTGGAAAGTTGTTGGTATTTAGTACGAGGCTGTGTAAAATACTAAAGAATTTAGGGGTGTGAGGAAACAGTTCTAAAAATAAAAATAATTTGAAAAAAAAATTTTATTGTGGAAAATAATGTAAAAAAAATTGGTAATTTATAGTAACTTATAGTTACAAAAGAAAAAAAAAAACGCTTGTAAATTTGTTATATCGAAATGGACAGAAATTAAAAAAAAAAAAAATCCTCCCAACGACCGCGTGTTAGAAATGCACCAGCAGAAGTGTGTCTAATTATTTTTTTAAACTCTTGTATAGTGTTTATAGAATTTATGTGCATTTTTTGTACAACTAGTATAATTTTTATGGAATTAGTGTATAATTTTTGTACAAGTAATGTACATATTTTTTTACAATTACATAATATAAAAAAAAAATGCTACGATATAGTTACATACACACGATCAAACAATTGTCTAATTTTTTTTTAACAGTATACAGCTTTTATATAATTAGTATACAATTGTACATTTTTTATACAATAATTTTTACAATTCCAAAAAAATACAATAAATTGTATAATTATAGTATAATTATTATGGTATAACTATGACATTCCGATTATCGAATTACATGATTTTATAAAGAGTTGAGTTGACTCGGAACTGAAGTCGATTGAAAAAAAATTAATTAGTAAATAATAAATAATACAATAGAGATAAAATTAATTATTATAATGATGATAAGCAAAAATAAAAATAATAATGATGATGATAAAAATAATAGTAATGATGATTTTTATTGGTAAGAGTGTTTAATTAAATGGGTATAATGATATTAAAAATAGTGGTTGTGGTGTGTAGAAAGGATGTAGTAGGAGTATGAATAATGAGAGTCAAAAATTTTAGTAAGGTATTAATAAATTAATAGATATTAATTAAATGAGATAGATAAAAAAAAATTAAAAGGGTAATTCATGAAAATAAAAATATGAGTTAAAAGAGGAAAAGACAATAAATGTGAGAGAGAGGTGAAGAGGAAACAAAATGATGAAGGGATTTGATTTTTTTGGGGGGTTTTAAGTGGTAGAATTTTCTAAAGGCGAGAATCCCCCTTTTACCCCCTAGCCTTTCTCTTCTCTTAGGCCGACTCCTCCATCCCTTTCACTTCTCTCTCACATTTTCTTCCTCTTCTTCAACATAAATCATTAAGACCCACATAAAATCTAGCCTTCATCTAGCATAAACGAGCATTCTTCATCATCTAATAATCAAGAAAAACAAGAAGAAGAAGAAAGAGATTAATTAAGGAGAGGCACCCACTCCTCCTTGACAAAGGAAAAGGAAAAGAGAAAGAGGTTTAAGAAGAGGAAAAGAGCATTAGGAGGAAGAGGACCACAAATAAGATTTAGTACTTTAACCTAGATTGATTATGATTTTGTGTGTATTTGCATGTTAAGTAATATTTAAGGAAAATTAAAGTACATAAGATGAAATTATATATATTTTTGATGATACATGCTTTACATATACTGGTTATTGATATTAATATAGGGTATTAAATATGTTGAGTATGCTTGAAAAGTTGTTGGTGTTGTTAAATGAAACTTCAGATTTTTACTCGTTTTAATCTAAATTTTTATAACTTAAATGACATATTTTGACACAATGGTTGAAGACTTAATTGTAGCTAAAAGTTTTGGATTAAATTTGAAAATTATTTGTAAATTAATGTTATTAAATACAACTCATTTCAATTTTATATTTTCATTTAATTTAATTAAATCAAATTTGAATTTAAATTTCTACTTTAAAAGAAAATTTATTTTAATGGTTTTAAATTAAACATTAAAGTTTAAGACCAAATTTTGTTTTAATGATTTTGAATTAAATATTTCATTTTAAGACTAAATTTTTGGTTAGCAATAATTAATAATTTTTGTTTTTAAATCTTTTGCTATGTTGTCTTGATTTCTTATTCTAATATTTAAAAAAAAAAATTTAAAATATATTTATTAAAATTCTATATAACCTTTCTAAAAAAATAAATAAATAAACTAATTATAATTTATTATTTTAAATAAAACAATTATAATTTATTAAAAATAATTGATTTTTTTTAGAATTTATTAAAAATAATTATTATATGCATTTATTTTAGTCAATATATCTTAAATATAATCTTATTAAATCAAAAGAAAATTCAATTGAGAATTCTTATATGAAAAATCATTAAAACAATTTTAATTCACATTAAAATATTTTATTATTCATAAGACAATAATATATATATA
>CANUEY010161911.1:0-16537 GCA_948099555.1 Croton setiger | reverse complement strand
CCCCCCTCCCAAAACAATTTAACCTTAAAAATTTTTTAATTAATTTTTTTTTTTTTTTTTTTTTAAAAAAAAAAAAAAAAAAAAAAAAAAAAAAAAAAAAAAAACTCTCTTTCACGTGGTAAGATTTATGAAAGAAACAATTTTGTTTTTTTAAATGTAAGAAACAGTTTGAAAATGGTAGAAAAAGATCCCTTCCACATCGCTCCCTTCTCGAAGCAAGAGATGCAGTCCACCATTACTCTTCGTCGTTCGAAGCCCAACATTGCCACCCTCTGTTGCATGAACGAAGAACAAGCAACCCATAGCCCCGCTTCCTTCACCATTTAATCGGAAATACTTGCCAAATACATCGATTTGTGTTGGGTTTTTTTAAAACTCTCTTTCATGTGCGAAGATTTGTGAAAGAAACAATTTTCTTTTTTGAAATGAAGAAGCAATTTAAAAATGGTAGAAAGATCCAAACTTTAATTTGACTGATTAAATAAAGATTTGTGATGTAGAAGGAATTTTTCATTTTTGTATTGGTCTCATCTTCAGATTGAGGTGCACTATTTTTCTTCATTGGATTTCTTATTCATGGGAAAAATAAATTCAAAAATTTTCCTTTTAAAGGGGATTTCGTGATCGTAGCCTTCCTCATCTTCTTTTGGCTTTTAGGTTAAAGATTAAAGTAGTTAAACGTTAGTTTTTTATGGGAAAATTGATGAAGTAGAAAATGATTTAGTGTTGTTGTAATGGTGTTGCACTGTATTTGCCAACAGAAAAATGGTAGTGACGAAGTTGGCGGCAGTAGTGGGTTGAACGAGAAGTAGAAGAGATGTTGTAATTGGTTAAAGGGTATTTTAGAAATTTGAAAAATATTTTAATTGTTTTGAATGTAAAATTTAACAGAAATATAAAAGAATAGAATAATGTAAAAGTAAATGATTAAATAGATGATATTTAAAAATTTAGGGACCAAAGAGTAGAATATGTTAAATTAAGGGATAATTTTATAATTTTGTTTGTTATAGTTTAGTCTTAATTTTATATTTAATTTATTTTAATTATATTTAATTATTTTCAGTACAACAATTAAATAACGAAATATATTTTATTTTTTAATTTTACAAACTTTAATTTATCAGTAATTTAATTTATTATATAAAAAGTAAATTTAAATTCTATAAATTTTGTTTTTTAAGAATTTTTAGGAAGAAATTAGTAGAAAAATTATTATTTTTCAATAGAGTTGAAATAAGTAATATAACCCTTTTCATTTCCTAGAATGATCAACAACACACTCAATTTAAATTTCCATTCTAGTTTTGTTACAATAAGAATGGACTCTTTCTAATCTAATAACAATCTTTTTTCTCCATATATTTTAAGTTGCAATTAATTTTTTTTAAGAAATAGAATTTAAAATTACCTTTTATTTAATAAATTAAATTTGAAAACATTTTAAAATTAAACATATTACATTTATTTGATTGTTGTATTTAAATTATTAAAATTAATTAAATATAATCAAAATAAATTAAATTCAATTTTTTAAACAAATTAAATAGAGTTATCTCTAAAGTATATATTTTTTTTTCATAAATTAGAGGAAAAAAATAAAATTGTTTCATTATTTGACGGAAAGACCAAATTGTAATTTGTATAACCAAACAAATTAAAAAAAAAAAAATAAACAGAACCCTAGAGTATGATATTGTGAAACCATAGGGACCTCATTGTATATTTGTTAAAATTCAAAGACCTAATCGTATATTAGAATAAAACTCTGAGACCTGATTGTAATTCTCCCCGAATAATATTAATAAAATATCAAGTGTCTAATAAAATATTAATAACTTTAAAATAATGAAATTGGAGTATGAAAACGTGAATATTACAAAGATGAAGTATTTGTTGGGATCTGCGGTGGTGGAAAAGAAATAATACTAGTAGTAAAAAACATAATTGAAAATAATCTTTTTAAACTTAATTAATTAATTTATTTTTTAATTCACAAATACTTAATGGTGAGAATTATTGGAGGCAAATAATTATGAAAAATTTTTTCTTCTATTTCATTTCCCATTATTTATTTATTTATTTGAACAAAAAGAATTTAAAAAAAAAATTCTTTTATTTTCTTTTCAATTCCCTTAACTTAAACAAGGGTTAGAGCTTGTTTATCCAATTAGGTATGGAAGAACAAAAAGAATAGGCATTACGCAATATAGGGAGAAAGATGGGTTGTGTTGGGGGAAGCAACGGCAAGCTAAGGCAGAAAGGGCAGTGGTCACATAGACACAGGGCTCGATGCCTCGGCATGCACGTCCCCTACGCTTAAAAAGCTGCCTCCTCCCACCTACTACCCCCTACTCTACTATCTGCTATTACATTACAATATCTTACCTTCTCTTTCCCCCACTCGCACCCTTCACTTAGCGTAAAATTTGCGACCAAAACATTTGAATTAGCAAAACTTTTACCAAAATATCTTATATGAAAATTATGGGAACTAAGTTATGGCTAATTTTCTTCTACGGTTTCTCAATTTAGGGTGTTATAATAATATAAGGTGTCTAAAATAGTAACAAGACGGTGCGTGGAAAATAACAAAGGACGCAACTTGCAAAATTATCTATAACGGAATAATAACTAGAATACCTAATAAGCTTAAACCTAGTATGCAAGTATCACATTGTATATTACACTAAAACACAACATCAATCACTGCATCCGTCATTCTCACGTGAAGAAAGAACAATTCATATCACGAGATGAACAATTCATATCATGAGTTAAACAATTCAATGCACAACAATATGTAAATTACATGCACACGCTAACAGATTTTGAAGGTGATAAATTTAGGAATTATTTTGAAGTTGATTAGATATTTCAAATTCCTGAAGTAGCTCCTCGTTGAAGTTGATAATTTGTGGGTAGCCTAATTAGTGAATATACTGTTGGCAACACCTTGCAAACCTGGTTCTTAATACCAAAGGTCCTTGGTAAGAAATGGACAACGCGAATAAGCCATATGTATAGAGAAGGTTGTGGGTTTAGCTTGTCTTAGGGTCAAGGTTTTCATCAGTTTCTTAAGCCACCAAAATCATGCATCTGTTTAGAAGATTGTATCTCCTTTATAAAATAGAAAAACTGGCAACCATTCAAGAAATATTAAGGGGCTGCAAGTTCAGTAGAAATAAACAAACTCTCAACAAAATTAAATTCCATCAACATGACTAATCCATTTGATCTTCTACCCAGTCTCCACCACATTAAAGCATGTGATGAATGGTATCAGCTAACACACTATACTCTAAAGTATCATACACAATCCAGTGATTAATGCAGAGCCTCAGCTTCAAAGAATACCGGAAAAGTGACCTTCACAAGGTAATCAAAGCCACCAAAGAAATGGGTTAACAAAATGATTCAGGCATATGTATCACATATTTCACTGCACATCAAGAATTTCCCTAATCGTATGTGCATATGTACCTGGAATAAGTCCCGATATCAATCCCCTCGACCCAATGGAATTCAGAAAAACAAAGCCCCAAAATTAATACACAACATATGTGAATTTAAAATAAATGAGGTAAATGCAGCAGGAAATAGAATTTATATATGAAGGCAACTATATTCCATTTCAGTAGAGCTCTAAAGCTAACATCACAAAGACAAGTTTGAAAAAAGTTACTCCCATCATTTATTTCTGATTAAGTTATCAAACTTGCAAAATATGAACTGAATCATGTTTCCTTAAATTACAAATGCGAAGTAACAAAATATATTATGCTCTCATACTCATCAATCATGAAACAAGTCTTAAAAAGTTAGCATCTCAATCCATAGTTATGTTCACAGACAAGAAGACATACAAAAAAAATAACGAACGGTGCAAATCTTGACTACATTAGGTTTATACACATCAAAAAACTTAACAATTCTAAAAAATAAAAGGAAAACAAACTCATACAAAAGAACCCTTTCATAAACAAGTATTAAAAACGCAATTCACGAAAGGTGTGGTGAATAAGGGAAATTGTCTACACTAGTGCAAGCAAGAATCTTTCATTTGAAACCCTCTTTTCAAAAAAGTATTCACAAAAGTATTCTATCAACATTTGTAACCAGCGTTATATAAACTTATCAAAGTCGGTTCGACTCCAACACATGTATGTACAAGATTTGGCTTAAAAAGAGGGTAAATATACAGTTTATTAGCTTTCCTACACAAGTAGCAAACAGCCCTTAGCACTTCGATAAGATCATACACTTCATTATTATATATGCAAAACCAAACTTTACCAAAGAAAAAGGCACAGAAATATCATATATTATAAATTTAATAAGCAATGGAAAGGACACCTATTTAATCCCTCACTGCACTGTCAACTGAACCGCAAGCATAAAATAACATGGAACTAATGGCGCCTACTATGGACAAAGCACAGTGTTGTCATCTGCAATATATACAAGAAATCTAATAAATTAAAGTAATCATAATTATAATACTAAAGATAAAAATAAAAAATAAAAGATCAAACAAATAACATACACTAAACATCCATTCTATATTAGAGAAATGAAGGGAATCATGATGATTCACATGACAAAATCTATCTATATATAAACTAAATAAAGATGGGCAATAACGTGTCTGTGGACGGAAAGAAAAGAAAAGCTAATCAAACACATTTCATCCACATTAGTCAACATTTGTATACCAAATTATAGCTAATAAAAGGATAAGGGACATATTATATATATATCCCAACAAGTACTTCTGCCATATAGAAAAGGCTCAGAAAAAAACCCACTTAGATTTAGAATATTGCTGAAATTATTCCATACAATGTATATACACAACATGGGGAGCACAAGCAAAAAATAATAATAATCTGATTAAATAGACCACTAAACAGTGTTTGTGTTGTCAACTTCAGCTCAACAACAAAATGAAAGGGCATGCAAGTACAGAACTAATCAAAGCAAAGCACTATGAATTAGAAAGAAAAAAAAATTATTGGCAAATAGAGTTTTTTTTAAAGTCATACTAGGGTTCGAACCCTTGATCTGATATGCATCATTATAACCATTTGAGCTAAAGATCATTTGTACTAAGAATTAGAAATTGAAAGTGCATATGAATCAATATTTCAAAGAATGCAAAGATTAAAATGTAAATCATGATGGGGGATGCTCAAATTTGTTACAAATTAGCAAGCAGAAGTACAGTAGTATATGTGTTCATTATGAATGCATGGCAGAAGCTAGGTTGTCTATAATACAAAAATGGTAGAAGAAGTGAAGTGTGTAGAAAAGGACATACATACATACATACATATAATGCTTATTTCTTGTTTGGCAATAAATGATAGAGACATTACAACTACTTGTCATTCTAAAGTCTAAAAGCAGCACAATAATGATGGATTCCCACATTTACTTACTTCTAGTTGATGAAGAACCAATCTAACCAAACTATAATTTCAAATGGGTGTGAAACATAATGTTACTCTGCAAAATATGATTGGAATAATACACAAATGAGGGAACAAATAACAGAAAATTCAGTATAAATGAGGAAAATTTTAAAACCAACCCCATGAGAGGGCAAGACAAAAAAATTGCAACACATTCAAAAAAAAAGAAGTCATGGTTTATACAAAAATATCATTCAAAACACTTTATACTGTTGATCTCACCTTTTTAGTTTTCATTGAACAAAAACTCAATGAACAAAAATGATCAAGAACAATTTAAATTGAAAGGCAAAACAAAAAACAAAAAAAAAAAGTAAAAGGTAGGCTACAACTTCAAGAAAGCAATATCATCACAAAGTTTTTAAGAACTAATAAATGTAGAAGAACAGGTTTTTTGTTTGCCCTTTTATTATCTATCTTTCTAATAGTTGCTACAGAAATTATACTAATAGTACGAAAATGCAGCTTCTTTGGCATATGGTGATCCATCTCTCAGTGCAATTACATTGGAGAAATTAAAATTGTTAAAGATGAGTCAAGAAGACACATCTATGATAGCAAACTTAACAGAAAAACAAGAACCTATTGATGGTAATTAGTGGGATTAATATAATAGAAGAAAAGCTTAAAAAACTTTAATTATTGCTTATCCATAAACCCTTAATTTATAGGATTACCATAACTTGGACCCCCGAGAAATCCACCTCCAGATGCACCATAAACATCAGCATCAAGAATTGGAGACGAAGAGGAAGCTCCGTTCCTTCCTCCATCACGACCGCCGCCTCCTAAATGCAATTCAGATATGTTTGGAAACCCATCCCTAGATTCAACTCCTTGATCATATAAAAACCCTTTGAACACATGACCTCCGATCTTTACCACTGCCTGGTATGCATATTCATCTTCACCATCTTCAACTGCTGTGACTCTAACACACTTGAAAACCGCCGGTGCGCGTACTTGCCCGGGTAATGCCTCTTTAAAACTTGCATCTGCAAAACCAAAATTCATCAAACCTTATTCAAGATTCCATATTTTTCTTCCAACCCTTGCTAAGTTCTTAAATAAAACAATTTAAAAGTCAAACCTTGATGACTAGAACTAGAATCATAGCTTCTTGGTGGAGTAGTGTTAGAAGTGGAAGTATGAGAAGTAGTGGTAGTTTGTGAATTTATGAGTCTAGGTTTCTTTATACCAGATGTAGACCCAGTTGAGCCTGCACCACCACCACCGTTTGCGGTAGCCATTAATTGACGCTCTCTTCTCCGAGCAGCAGGTACCCATGTGCTTTTCACGTGCGTAGCACAATCATAACCCCGACTCTTACAGCAAGTTCTACACCTTCTATGGGTACAATCTTTTTTCGCCTGGTTTCCACAATCTTGACATGTAGTTGTTCCAGATGAAGCTGAATTTCCACTAATACCACCACCACCACCACCACTTTGGAGCAGATTTTGTGAAGAAAGATTGTTATTAGTAGTAGTATTGTGATCAAATATAGAACCAGCAGTTTTCTTAATATTAGTATTATTATATTGACTGTGCTGCTGGTTTTGCCAGAATTGAATTCCACTAATCTTGCTCCTTCCGCTATTTGATAAATCTTGATCATCACCCAGACATGGACTCGCCGTTAAAAGAGGAATAACACCTACACCTACGCCAACGCCAACGCCGAGAGCAGTGGCGGCGGCAGCGTTTGACCCATTAATGGGATCGTTGGCAAGATGAATATTTGATTCATGTTGGTGGTGGTGGTGGTGGTGATGATTAAAAGAAGCCGCAGGAGCCACCACAAACATACCCATTTCAGGAGGAATACCATAGTTAATAGGTCTAGCGGGACTGGGCCAGGCTCCAGCAGCAGTGGCAGCTGCGGCGGCGGCGCTGGGTGCGGCATTGAAGCCGAGAGACAAATCGTCCGGGCCAGCGGCACGGATGGCCGAAGAAGAAGACGAAGGAGGCCAATCTGCAAAGGCACCGGAGTCAGATAGAAGCTGTCTACTCCTTGCAGTAGCCACAACTACCAGTAGTACTGATAAATTTGAACTTCTTTAATTTTTCTTGATATACAATCCCGAACAAAATATACACAACTTAAGTTATGTTATATGAACATATGCATATAACATAACAATAATAAAAATAATAATAATAATAATTTCTAAATACTTATAACTGCATATATATGGGTCTTAAAAACCGTTTTTCATAATAATAATCATAGATGAGAGAGAGGGAAAGAAAAGAAAGATTATGAGAGCAAGAATCTATGGAAGTGTATGTAGGTGTTATATTATGTAAGTAAAAGAAGTGGGGTCAGTCAATGGCTCTGAAATTGTATCAGAGAGAGAAAGAAAGAGATCTTGTTTGTTGGGTTTGTATCTTTATTTCTCTAAGTAGGACTGGTTTCTGCCATTGCTGATAGGTTCTGGCCTGTTTTAGATTGAGAAAGAGAGAGAGAAAAGAAAATGGGTTTTCGTTGGCAATATGCATATGTTAAATATACATATATATTAACTGTCAGTTTGGCTTTAGTGAAGGTAAAAGAAGAAAACAAAGAAAAAGCTGTGTTTTTTTGAGAAGGAGAGATTACTGAAGGATAAGGATTTAGAAGGCACGGAAGAGACAGCAGTGAGCAGAAGAGAAGACTCACAAATGCAATATAACTACACAATTTTCTTTCTTTTTTTCTTTTGTTGGGTTTTTATTTATTATTACTTAACCTTCTCTCTCTTCATAATCACCGTCATCATCACTACTACTTCTTCTTCTCTTTTCTTTGTGCTTTCTCTCTCTAGAAGAAGGAACACAACTCAAGCATATGCATACACATACACTTTTTTTTTGTTCCCAGCAAGAAGAAAAGAAAGAAAATAAATACTATAGGTTGAGGTGGGTTCCTCTTTACCTTTCACTTCTTTGTTTCTCTCTCTAGAATTGTTGTTATTATTGGAGTGAGAGAGAAGAGAAAGAAACTGCAGTAAGAGAGAGAAAGCTGCATAAAGACTTTTGTTCTCTTGGTTTTTGTATTTTATGCCCTCTCTAAAGTCACATGACACCTTTCCTTTCACTTCTTTCTTTCTTCTAATCTTCTTTCTTTCTGCGCGTGTATTACACTCTCTCTGTTCGCGTTTATATGTGGTAAAGAAAGGAAGTGACTTTCCGAAAAGGTCATTATTAATTTAGTTTAATATTCTAAGTTGCTTTTTTTCATTGGTCCGTGTAATGCACGCTCTCATAACATAGAATCTGTATATTAATTTTGAGAGAGTTTGTGTGAGGGACTTCATTGTCTATAAATCTTCACATCTGATCTTTCGTGTCGTTTGGTTTCGCATTTGTCAGATAAAACGGTAGAAAGATTTCTCAAAAGTGTCGTTTTATGTGTAGCATTTGCAATAAAAATATGTGTATATCTAATTTTCAAGGTTGAAGTTTTTTCTTCACCATATTATCATGCCTCACATTTCTTGTACCAAAGATTGTTTTTTATGCTGAGAAAATTATGGGGAAGAAAGTCTCTTTTTCTTCCCATATATTCACAATTTTCTTTTTAATTTTACCACATAAAAATGTGATTTTTGGCTTTTAGAATTGTCTTACTATCAACGATAATTGAAGAAAAATAAAAGAAGTCGTGAACTCGAGAACATGAAACACCAATTAAATACTAGAAATATGTAAACACAGCCATTATCTTGTCTAACTTCTGTAACGTAGGGGATGGGCAGTAGCCCAATTGGTTGACATGTTTCACCTGTGGCCTGTGGTCTCTGCATTCGAAGCCCTTTCCCAATCCCCCTTCCCCTCTCCCAAAAATTTAAGGAGAAAAATAAACTTAACTTCTGTAAGCTTATTTGTTTCAACACAACTTAAGAGATTATATTGAAATGACACTAAATTGAAAAAGTTAAATATGTTATTTTACTATAGTTTTTGAAAATTTAAACTCCTTATAATTTAATTGTTATAGAAAAATTAGAGTTAATTTATAAAACTCTGTCAAGTTATGAACTTTGCTCCCACTGATTTTATCCCTGTTTGAACTTTCTTCCTGTTACATCCTACTATGAAACTTTAATTATAAATACCCAAATATCTAGGATTCAATTGAAAGAGTTGTAATTTCTTCCTACAAAAGAAGACCTAGCCGCCAACCCCTAAGCCTCTATAACAGCCCACTTCCTGCTGCAGTCAGTATCAAAGCATCGTTCTTCCACTGGTTGTGCTTTTTGATGCCGATAAGTTCCAGGTTGAGGACAAAAACGAAGGTTCAATTAAAAAAAAAATCATGAAATTCAAATTATGGACACTAATTAGACCTAACGCAATAAACATTTGCAAAACAAGATAATACGCATTCAAAAAACGCGAAAGAACTCCACTTCCGCAATATATATTTGCGAAAGAGGAGTTGAAAGTAATTATCAGAGTTAAACGCATATAATTAGAAACGAAGACCAATGAACGAGGGACACCTAGCAGAATTAATCCCATCCAGACGGACGCGAAAGAACTCCACTTCCGCAATATATATTTACTTTACATTTTTCGCGTTTCCGATGTTTTATTGTCACGCGAGCCAAAAACCTTAATCGGGCCTCGTTTGTGTCTTCCAACGGTAAACGAGCTTAAAACATCACTTGTTTATCATATTCATTCTATTCCTTAACATATTCAAATCATATATTTTATAATCATATCAAATATCAAATTAAATATGATGCATTTTAAATGAAAATGCACGTTATGTATGAAATGACGTCGAAAACGACATAGGTTGGGTTTGGGATGTCACATTATGACTGTACCATTGAGTACCATCTAGGCAATGCTAATGTAGTAGTTGATGCCCTTAGCTGAAAGGGTACTAGTACTTCAACCTATTCACAAATGTCCTCTTTATTACTTGTAGGTGAGTTAAAGAAGTTGAGTATTGACCTAGATAAAGATTTAGAGAATGTATTATTGGCAAACCTAGAAAGTGAGACCGGTTTTAAAAGAGAAGATACATTTGAATCAACCGAGATATCCACAACTTTTAAGCATCATTGACAGGGTAAAACAATGTGAGGTGACGTCTTTTACTCTAGATAATGATATTATGATGTTGAATCATAGATTGTGTGTTCCAGATGTGGACGGGCTACATAATGAGATTCTTGACGAGGCATATAACACAATATATACCATGCATCTGGGAGCGACAAAGATGTACCAATTAGTAAAAACTCATTACTAGTGGCCCAGAATGAAGAGAGATGTGGCTGAATTTGTGGCTAAGTGTCTGATTTGCCAGCAAATTAAGGCTGAACACCAAGCTCCACCAGGTAAACTTCAACCTTTGCTTATACCTGTGTGGAAATGGGAAAAGATCACTATGGTTTTTGTCACTGCTTTGCCTAGAACCCAGAGAAAGAATTATGTCATTTGGGTAATTGTGGATCGACTTACAAAGTCAGCTCATTTTATCCCAACCAGATGGGGTATTTCATTGGATCAGTTGGTTATAAAGTATGTGAATGAGATTGTCAGACTACATGGAGTTCCCTTATCGATTGTGTCGGCCAGGGATCTACGATTTGTTTCGCGTTTTTAGTAGAGTCTACAAATAGCTTTGTGGACAAAGCTACACTTTAGTACTGTTTTTCATCCTTAGACAGATGGGCAGTCAGAAAGAACCATCTAGACACTTGAAAACATGTTGCGAGCTTATGTATTTGAATTTCAAGGTTCTTAGGACAACTACATCAGTTTGATGGAATTTGCCTACAACAACCAGTATCACAGTAGTATAGGTATGGCTCCATATGAAGCTTTATATGGAAAAAATTTGTAGAAGTCCTATATGTTGGGATGAAGAAGGGATAAGAACCTTAAAGGGTACGGAATTGGTTCAGAAAACAATGGACAAGGTCGGTGTAGTGAAAGCAAAGCTGAAAGCCGCCAAGGATAGACAGAAGAGTTATGTGGATCAGCACAGAAAAGAGATGGAATACAATGTGGGTGAGAAATTTTTCCTCCGTGTTTCACCGTGGAAAGGGATCATCAGATTTGGGCAAAAGGGTAAACTGAGACCTAGGTACATTGGTCCGTATGAAATCATTGAAAGAGTTGATCCTTTAACTTGCAGGTTAGCTTTACCATCAGATTTGGCATAAATCCATAACGTTTTCATGTGAGAATGCTTAAAAGAAACAAATCAGATTCCACTCATATGATAAGTGAATAGCCTTTTAATGTTGCAGAGAATCTAAGTTATACTGAAACCAGTGGGAATCCTGGAATATGAGGTTATACAACTTCGAAGCAAGGACATTCATATGGTTAAGGTGTTGTGGAAACACCATTCACAAGGAGAAGCCACTTGGGAAACTGAGGAACGGATGCGATAGAAGGTATTGAATTTAGCGGACAAAATTCTTAAGGGGGGAGGGGAGAGAGTTATGACATCCCTAACCAAACCAAACATCATTCATGACATCATTTTAAGCATAACATGCATTTTCATATTTCTCATCACATAAACATAAATTTAAGGGGTAATTATTTTTGGGTCCTGAGGTTTGGCCTAATAGATTCGGGGGTCCCTCTATTTTGGAAATTGTATCAACGGGTCCCTAACTTTTGAAATAATACTGTAAAAATTAAAAACAACCAAACTGGAGCTCGAATCTAAGACCTTCAACATGCTAGACTACTTGATAACCAACTACATTACAACACCTTTAGTGTTAGATTGATGTGATAATTTTTTATTGTGAAAACACAATCATTCACCTTTTATCATTATAGCAATTATCTATTATTTCAATTAAGATTTTATTAAATAATTACATATTTATTTTTTTATCATCCTAGACAAGTCTGAAGGTTAGAAGGGAAAGTTTAACTTTTCCGAAAAATTAAAAAGAATTTATGAAAAATTTAGTATTTATTTGAAGAAATTAACAAAAATTAAAAAACTTTAGTGTTTATTTGGAGAAATTTGTTTTTCTCTATTGAAAAACAAATTCAATAGAGAAATTATAGATGACATTATAGAATTATAATGGATGTAGGTGAAAAAAAAAAAAAAAAACAAGGAATCCATCACATTTTTCTCTTGCTTATTATTACGCAAGTAAAAAAAAAGGAAAAAAAAAAGCAAACATTATTAAATAATTTTTTATAAAAATAAAAATTAAATAAAAGAGTCCCTTCTTGATTAAAAAAAAAAAATAGTAAAATGTCATTTTTATTGCTGATGCGACGGTAGGCACAACTTTTTGAACCTTTTCAGTTTTTATTATGGTACAATACATTTAATTTGAGGCACAACTGTAATTAATGGTTTAAGACAACTTTTTAGTTATAGGAGGTGCATTGCTTTTCAGTGTAATTGTGGATAAACTTGTTGTACACTACCTGTAAACTACATGTCAACTAGTACATGCACTTTAAAAATTCTAGGATGTAGGTTGATTCTATCTTGTAAACTACAAATATTTTTATAGTTTCAACTTTATCTTATAAATGAATTTATTTTATCAATTTAATTATATTTTAAATATTTTTAGAGATTATATTTTTTTTTTATAAAATTTAAAAATAACTCATTTATTTAGGAATAATAGTAGTAGCATATATAGGTTAGTTATAATAGAACTGAAATGAACAATGGCATACCTAAGTGGACACCACACCACAAAAGCTAGCAAGTGGTTTCAATCAAAATATGGAAAACTATACTCAACTTTCCAAAAATGGGAAAAGGAAACTATTATATGCTAATAAACAGCAACTTTTGAGATTATCACCTAATTAATTACTTACCTTTTCTCTAAACTCTCATTTGCTTAACTAATCATGCAATTTCTTCATAACCCACTTTCTTTATCATACCAATATTCCCACTCGTGTCCCCTTATGTGTCTTCAATTTTTTTTTTAAGGAATATGTGTCTTCAAATTTAAATAAACTAAACTGCTTAATTAAGTAGTGGAAATCATTGTTAATTATTAAATAACTTCATGCACGTCATTTTCCTTCTATATAAATAAATCATCAACTTGTATAGGCTACCTTTTCAACCCTAACCCCACAAATTCCTCCATTATATAATTTTTTTTAGACCCAATATATCCTTTGTTTTTTCAATGTTTGCAATATTATAGAAAATGAGAGAGGTGTAAAAACAGAAACCGTTTCAGCTCCCTTAAATGCTACCGCAGCTGATCTCTCATCAGCGCTACCCTTTCATCTTTCAATTTAGTATATTTTATGTTTTGGAGGTCTATAGTTTGGGGTTTTATTTGCAGATCTACTTTTTTTTCATCTGATCTACATATTATTCACGAGATCTAAGCGTTTAGGTACAAATCGAAACTTTAGAAGTACATTGTTCTTCACTTTCTAGACAAAAAACGGTTTGAATCAAAATCGAACCGAAAGATCGAAAAAATTTCAGTTCGGTTAACCGAATTTTTAAAAGGTTTTTGTTTCTCAGTTCGGTTAATTGAATTTTTGAAAAGTTTTTATTTTTTGGTTCGGTTTTTGGTTAGTATTTCTAAAATTTTCGGTTATTTTGGTTAACCGAAAAATCAAAATTTTAAATTTCAAAACGGCGTCGTTTTAAAACTAATTGAAAAATAGGTTTAATACAGGTTTCAACATTTTCGGTTAGCCATTTAGTTTTTCTGTTATTTTTTCAATTAATTAAAAATATCGGTTTTAGTTTTCGATTAACCGAAAAAAAATCGGTTTCGATTTCTACTTCATTAAATTCGGTTAACTAATTTGCACATACCTAACAGATGTTAGGGTCTGTTAGGGTCTTATATCAAGTTTCGTATGCCAATATATATATATATATATATATATATATATATATATATATATATATATATATATATATATATATAAATGGATGTTCAGGAGTTGCCCTTCTACAACATTACATTTTGCAGTTTGTTGGGCTTGGTCTTGTTACAACTACAAAAACTATGGACGGCTGTGTTTCTGTTAGTTTTTTGATTATTTTGAATGCATGTATTAGTATTATGGGCGTTGGATGTATTAGAATTGATGGGTAGATGTTGTTTGTTTGAGGGCTGTAGTTGTTGATTTTTGGATGACTGAAGTTTGAGTTAGATACTTTACATTTGTATTCAGAGAATGGTGTAATAGGTTTTTAATTAAATGGAAATTCACAATTTTATGCTAAAAAATTAGAGAGGATTAAACTATAATTTACTTTTTGTCATTTCTTAAAACATTAAGTTGTTCTGAAATTAGTCAGTTTTTGTCATTATTTAAAAATATTCGATGCACATGAATACTCGTTTTACATATGTATTTTTTATTTTGGTTCATTTTATATTATTCTAATTTTAATTTTATATATAATATTTTGTATTATTTTTATGAGTTATATATAATTTTAGTATAAATGTCATATTCAATAAATTAAAAAACAATGTGTTACATAATTATAATTATTTTTTAATAATAACATATTTTTTATTTATATTTTTCAGCCATTAATTTAATAAATATTATGTTATCACTTGTTTCGATAACATGTTTTACTAAAACATCAATAAAAAAAATTATTATTTTTATAATAATACCATAGTTGTTAAAAAATTTTAAAATATCTTTTTAATTATTGTTTAAAGTAACCATTAAAAATAAAACATTTCAAGCGTCAATTATTTGTCTGAAAAAATTTAGAAAAAATGCTTAAATCAATTTTTTAATAATAATAATAATAATAATAATAATAATAATAATAATAATAATAATAATAATAATAATAATAATATAACTTATACAATTTTAAACTTTGGAACCACAATTTTAATAACCTAAAATTATTAAATTCAATAAGTTAACACTTTATGAAACCAGAGTTTTCTCAAATTATATTACTTGGACGTAGAGGTATAGAGAAGAAAGGTTAACCACCATGAACTAAATTATTTAAAAAAACTAATTACTATTTCTAAAAAAAAAAATTATTACAATTTTTTTTAAAAATCATATTATCCTTAAGTTTTATGATTTTTCCAATTTTACACCCTAAAAATGTTAGAAAATTTTTTTTGCCCCCATTTCCCTTAATCATGCTCAAACATGTCTACGTGCTAACATGCTACAAAATTATATGCTTCTAAATTTTAAATTTTTAATTTTAAATTATCACTATCATAGTCAACAGTTCCATTCCTTATAATATAACGGACATACAAAATTTGTATTTGTATTTAAAAGTTTTATCCCAATAAATGCTAAAAATATAAAATGCTAAAATGGGAATCGGAAAAATATATTTTTTTACTTGACTACAAATAATTAAATTAAAATAAAATAAAAAACTCTTAAAACGTCAATAAAAGGAAGAGTGAAGTAGGAACGATAATTACTCTAAAAAGCCAAAAGGAGTAAAAGAATAGGCAAATGATAATAATAACAACCAAGGATAGAAAGGTAATGTGATGATGATAATGATTATAATTAAAATAGTTATAATTAAATAATTAAAATATAGTAGTATATTGGCAAAATAATTGAAGAGAAAGGGACCCACGAAGCAATGTACGGAAGTGTGGAAACGACACGCCACCTCCGTTGATTTAGGTCGGCCTGTCGCTCTGTCATTATTATTGTTTTGTCACTTTCTTTCCCCTCGAGCCCCGTGCCCTGCCCCCCTCTCTACTCTCTATTTTTACTTAATTATTCTTTTATTACAATTTTTTTATTTTCTATTAAAAGTTAGGCTTTTTTTAATTTTTAAAATTTTAAGCAATTTATTAATGATTTTATTATTTTAATTAAAAAAAATAAAATTAAAATATACATAAATTAAATAAACAATTTCAATTTTGGATAATTATTCTAAATCTCTAAAGTTTATTGAAATATGTGATTGATCTATTAGAAAACAATGTTTATTTTATTGAGATTGAACTCATTGAAGCTATATCTTTTGTTCTACAATGTACATGTATTTATACATTTATTCTGTAACAAAAAATCCCTACATAAATGGAATCTCAATCATATTTTTGTTT
>CANUEY010161806.1:0-37183 GCA_948099555.1 Croton setiger | reverse complement strand
TATATATATATATATATATATATATATATATATATTAGATGGTGGATTCGTCATAATAAATTTTGTTATTATGCAAATAGTATAATTAGTATATAAATAATACATTATCATAAATTTAATTATTATATAAACAGTATAGTTACTGTATAAATATAGTATCATGCATAGTAAATATTTTTACTATAAATAGATCATCATTGAGAAAAAACGATGTAATAAGAAATTGAATTAGAATACTTTTATCTTCCTCTATTCTATCTTTCTCTTTATTATTTTTTTCTTTTCTTATTTTATAATATGTTATCAGCACGTCCATCTGCGCGAAAGATAAATTACAACTATCTTTACAAAAAATAACTCACGAACATAAACCGCAAAAGTACAAATTTCTTACTTTTTATATTTTTCACATAAACACCTCTTAATTTATATTGATTTAATTTATTTATAATTTGTTATTATGGAATGATTAAATTCATATTAACTCACTAATTAATTTATTTTTGCATATGGGATGATTAAGTCTTTACTAACTAGCTAATTTATTTATTTTTACTTTTTACTTGTGAGATGATTACATCCTTATAAACGCACTAATTTATTTATTTTAGCTCATGAGATAATTAAATCCTACTAACTTGCTAATTTATTTTCACTTGAGTGATGATTAAGTCCTTACTAACCCACTAATTTATTTATTTTTGTTCATGAGATAATTAAGTCCCTACTAATGATTTATTTATTTTCACTCGTGGGATGATTAAATCCCTATTAACTTGCTATTTTATTTATTTCTACTCGCAAGATGATTAAGTCCCTACTAATTTATTTAATTTATATAATAAAAATCCTCGAAAAAAGAAAGAACTAGAGATCAATGTTGATATTGATGAAAAAGTTCTAAAAGAAATATAGAACAAAGAAAATTTTCCAGAAGAGGACTCCAAAACAAATGATGAAGACATTTCAATCAATTATAATAGTATAGACATACTGTTTGAGATAGATAATGTTGAAATTTTTTCTTTTGCTGTTCCAAGTGAAATTATAAATAAATATGATAATCTTGAACTAAAGTTAGCTACTGCACGTCAAAATAGACATGACTGATTGAAATGGAAAGATGCTATGCAGGATTAATTAGATTCACTTATTAAGCAAAAAGTTTTTGGACAAATAATTCTCATTCCTAAGAGTGTAAAACTTGTAGGATACAAATGAGTATTTGTAAAAAAATGAAATAAAAAAATAAAATAATAAGGTACAAGGCTAGACTAGTAGCCTAAGATTTTCCTCTAAAACCTAAAATTGATTTTAATGAAACATATTCTCCTGTTATGGATGCACTTACATTCAAATTTTTAATTAGGCATGCAGTTAATGAGCAATTAAAAATGCGTCTCATGGATGTTGTTACTGCTTATTTATATGGATCACTTGATAGTTATATTTACATGAAAATCCTAGAAGGATTTAAGATGCCTAAAACATCAAGGACAAATCCCAGTGAAATGTATTTGATCAAATTTCAAAGATCTTTATATGAGTTAAAACAATCTGGACAGATGTGATATAATCAATTAAGCGATTATTTGATTAACAAAGGATATATAAATGATGTTATTTATTGAGAAAACAACATTTGGAATTGTCATTATAGCTGTCTATCTTGATATTGGAACAGAAAAAGAAATAAATGAAGTTATTATATATTTAAAGAAATCATTTGAAATGAAAAATCTTGGAAAAACTGATTATTGTCTTGTTTTACAAATTGAGTATATGCATGATGAAATATTTTGCATCAGTCAAATTATACAATAAAGACCTTAAAACACTTTAACATGGATAAAGCAAATTTTTTAAGTACTTCAATGGTTGTTAGATCACTGAATGAAAAGACAGATCCATTTCAACTTGCCAAAGAAAATGAAGAGATTCTTAGAGATGAAATTCCATATCTAAATGCAATTGGAGCTCTTATGTATCTTACTACTTCTACTAGACCTGATATCTGTTTTGCAGTAAATTTATTAGCGAGACATAACTCATCTCCAACAATGAGGCACTATAATGGAATCAAACACATATTTCATTATCTTCAATGAAGCATTGATTTGGGTTTATATCTTAATGACTCAAAACAAGATTTAGTTGGTTATGCAGATGCATGTTATAATTTTGATCCTCATTATGGAAAATCTCAGACTGGATATGTATTTATGTATGGTGGAACTGCTATTTCTTGGCGCTCTTAGAAACAAACATTAGTTGCTACCTCTTTAAACCATGTAGAA
Organism: Croton setiger; assembly: GCA_948099555.1. Lineage (NCBI taxonomy): Eukaryota > Viridiplantae > Streptophyta > Magnoliopsida > Malpighiales > Euphorbiaceae > Croton > Croton setiger. Next base: position 34,886 of record CANUEY010161806.1, on the reverse strand, counting down.
ATTATTGCGCTACATGAAGCAAGTCGAGAATGTGTATGGCTTAAGACAATGACACAACATATCAAAACAAATTGTGGATTTCTAATGAAGAACAAATCAACTATCATATATGAAAATAATTCAGCTTGTATTCAGCAATTGAAGGATGAGTATATTAAGAATGATCGAATGAAACATATACCTTCAAAATTCTACGTATACTCCCAAGAGCTTATAAAGAAGAATGATAATGACATTTAATATATTATGTTTAACAGCAATTTAGCTGATCTTTTCACAAAGGCACTTCCTACAGTACTATTCAAAAAGCATGTACATAATATCGAATTACGACATCAAAAATTATCGATGTTATTATCAGGGGAGTAAATTATACGCTAAATTTTTCTCTATGCTAAATTTTCTGCCCACAAGGTTTTTATTTGACAAAGTTTTTAATGAGGCAGATCATTGTATAATTTATATTGTCATCCAAAGGGAGAGTCTTATGAATACATATTGGATGACAAATATATTAATAATTTAGGTAATGGGATCCGTCATAATAAATTTTGTTACCATGCAAATAGTATAGTTGTTATGCAAATAGTACCATGCATAGTAAATAATTTTACTATAAACAGGTCATCGGTAAAAAGAAACCATATAATAAGAAATTGAATCGAATAATTTTCTCTCCTTATATTTTTTCATATCTTTCTTTTTATTATTATTTTTTATTTTATAACAATATATTCGTTTTGACTATATGTTCAATTTCTTCCCTTCGTAACCAAAAATACTGACTTCTCGCTGTGTATGCTTCTAAATCCACTATTCACTTTTCTTATTATTTAAATTTATTCACTGTTAAAAAATTCATACTTACGTTGGCTTTTATATAAAGATTCTTAGATATAAAGATTTTAGGGAAAATGAATTCAATTTTTATTTTAATTTTAGAATAAGAATTTATTTTTTATTTTAATTAAAAAATGGATTATAAAAATAATATTAAAAAATGACATTAAGTTAATGTTGTACTGTTGTTATACTAATATTGTATAAATATAAAAAATGTTGAACTGCTGTTATACTGTTTTTGTACCGCTATTGTATGAATATTATTTAATTACAGTCGTTATATAAATTGTATAAATTTCGATTTTTTAACAAAAAATTTGAAAATACTATTAAAATTTAGTGAATACTTTTTTTTATTTTTTTTTATTTTAACTCCATTTTCTAAATTAAATAAAAAATTGGTCTATTTTCATATATCTCCTTTTGACACACATATACAAAAAATATTGCTGTAAACATTGGTGGCCTTGATCATAATCATTACTCAATTTTTATGAGATTTACCTTTAAAAAAATGTTTATATGAGATTTTGAAATCCATGTATAGAAGTTTACATGGTTCAATTTATATTATGACATCAATTTCTCGTATTTGTTATGTAAAAATAATTGGTTGCATCAATTTCTTATCATTTGGAAAATTTAATTATTATTTTAACAACTATATTATTATGAATTTATTATTTAAAAACATATATTCTAATACCATAATAAATTGTAACCTCGCTAATTTATTTTTCTAGCCTCGTGAATGATATTGTTGTGTTATAGTTTTTTGCAAAGAATCGAAAATATAAATTTTTCATTTTTAGTACAGTTAAAATAGTGTTGATTTTTTATTGGTTATGGTACCATTTTTCATAGCTAGAATTCCTTTTAAATGAATTATGCAACTCGCATTAGTTTCATAGAAAAGATTGTCTTGAACTGATAATTTCTTTTTTTTTAGCAAAATTCGATAATTTATATTAATCATTAATAAAACATTTTTATCACTAGTGGAAAAAGAAAAGATAATAAGTAATAATGGAACTAGGTTAAAACATGAATTAGATTAATTAGGCAAGAAGTTTTGTTAATCGATAAATTAGGAGCTAGAAACAAAAATTAACTTGAAACTTGTGAATAGTCAAAACTTTCCAAAAAAATTTTACCTCTCTTTCTACAAAACAACAATTTCTGTCCTCATATTTCCTTTAATCTCTCTTTAACACCACGACCATTTCAATCCTCTAAAACAGAAAATAAAAAAAAAAATAATTTGCAAGCTCTTAACAAAATAATAAAAAATAAAAAAAAAAACAAATTTCTCTCTCTCCCTCAATCTCTTCGAATTTCTCTCACCACCATCTCTCTTCACCTTCACTTCTTTCCTAAAAAAATAAATCTTCTTTTTTTACAGTTACAAACTCACATTACAACAATGGAACCTAATAACATATCTGAAATCACCCAACCTCTTGACAAACAATACTCTAAAAAACAATTTAGCACCAACCTAGACCAAGAAAATAATCCTAATCCTGATAATCTTCAACCACCTAACCAAGAATCCGACACCCCCAAACAAGATCAAGAAACTGATAGTAATCAAGAAAATCAAGAAACCCTTGAAGAGTCAAAAGATAATGAGGAAAACTTCAGTAAGCTTCAATATTTCTTTCAAGATATTGACCAATTTCTTTCTAATTTATCATCTGGCAATATAGCCAGAAAGGAAATTGAGGTCGAAATCGCCGCGGCGAAAGAAAAAGAAGATGAGAAAGAAGACAACAATGATGAAAAAGGAGGAGGAGATCAAAGCAGTGAAAAGCTGGTTTCAATAGATATTCCTGTATGCGTAGAGAAGTTTCTGGATCTTTTGGCAGAAAAAATTGTAGAATATGAAAAAAATGGGAAATGGGGTCAAGAATTAGATGATGATTTATCATTTCTTGAAGCTTTAAATCGAGTTTCAAAGCTGAAAACATCTCTTGTTGAATTTAGCAAAGATCCAAATAATCGGACATTGGTTAATCATATCAGCGACCTTCATCAACGAGCAATGTCTTATTTGGAGGATGAATTTAGAGTTCTTCTAGAAGGTTACAGAAGCAACAATGAGGCAATTGAACAGCAGCAGCCTCATCATCAGGAACAGCCCGAAAGCGATCGATGCACAATGGCAGCAGATCCTGATAATAATAATAATAATAATAATGAAACAAATGATAATAATAATAATGAATGTATAGAGCAAGATGATAATTTTTTAGGGTATGCTGATGATGTTATTGCAAATTTGAACAGGATTGCTAATGAGATGATTACGGGAGGGTATGAATCAGAATGTTGCCAAGTTTATACAATCACAAGAAGATATGCATTTGATGAGTGCTTGGAGAGGATGGGATTTGAAAAAATTAGCATTGATGAAGTTCAGAAAATGCACTGGGAAGCTTTAGAAAGAGTAATTCCTGCTTGGATCAAGACTTTTAAAGACTGTGCTAATATTTATTTCGCTAAAGAACGCGATCTTGCTAGAGCTGTTTTCTCCGATTCTCCTTCGATTTCTTCTTCCCTTTTCAGCAATCTTGTTCGCGGTGTCATGATTCAACTTCTTAATTTCACTGAAGGTATTGCAATGACTAAAAGATCCACAGAAAAGCTGTTTAAGTTTCTTGACATGTACGAAACTTTACGCGATAGTATTACTGCCATGGAAGGTCTTCTCCCCGAAGAATGCGAAATGGAGCTCAAAACTGAATTATCTATGGCTAAATGTAGAATTGGAGAGACTGCAATTAGTATTTTTTGTGATTTGGAAAATTCTATTAAGTCTGACACAGGGAAAACTCCAGTGCCAGGCGGTGCAGTTCATCCTTTGACTCGCTACACAATGAACTACTTGAAATATGCTTGTGAGTACATGGCAACACTTGAGCAAGTGTTCAAGTTACATTCGAAAATCGAAAGAGATGATGCAGGAAATAGGCCAAATTTTAATGGGGAGGCCATTCAAGGGGGGTATAATCCAAATAACCATGCTGAATATTTATCTCCATTTTCACTTCAGTTAATGTCAGTTATGGATTTGCTAGATGCAAATTTAGAAGCCAAGTCAAAGTTGTACAAAGAAACTGGACTAAGCTGCATTTTCATGATGAATAATGGACGCTACATATTACAGAAGATCAAAGGGTCAGCAGAGATTCATCAAGTGGTGGGTGATGCGTGGTGCCGAAAGAAGTCATCGGATCTTAGGAATTATCATAAGAGTTATCAGAGAGATACGTGGAGTAAGCTGTTGGGTTGCTTAGGACAAGATGGTTTGCAAGTTAATGGGAAAGTAGTGAAGCCGGTGCTAAAAGAGAGGTTTAAGAATTTTAATTTGATGTTTGATGAAATCCATAGGACCCAAAGCATGTGGGTAGTGAGCGATGAGCAACTTCAATCTGAACTTAGGATTTCTATATCAGCGGTGGTTATTCCGGCTTATCGCTCCTTCTTGGGGAGGTATTCGCAGTATTTAGACCCAGGAAGGCAGTCGGAGAAGTACATAAAATACCAGGCTGAGGACATAGAGAATTGTCTTGATGAGCTTTTTGATGGAAAAAGAAGACCATGATAAGAATAATAATGCATGAAGAAAGAGAGATATATACTGTTTCTTTTTTGTTTGGTAATTAAGGGATTGAAAATGACAATGCAAATTACTAGTAGTAGTATGGGCTTTTAGTCATTTTCAATTTGGTGTAGATTAAAGCAATTTTTAAGAATGGATTGATGAGTTCTTTTTCCGGTTTAATTTTGTCTATTCAGGTGGCTATAGCATTTGCAAATTCTTGGATTTGTAATTTGTTTGTTTTTGTAATTTTTTTTTTCAACTACATGATTATAACTACTCCAAATTGTGTGTCCTACTTATTATAATCAATAATTACATTATTATTTTCTAATTTATTATAAATTTTCAATTAGTTGAATAAGCAATAAACTCCTTCTTTTTATATACATATATTCCAACCTGATTTTGAAATAACAGAATTTGACACTTCGGGTAACCCTATTATATGGTAATTCTAAATTAGCTTTTTTAAAAATTAATTTAGTTAGTTCTTTTGAAATTATAATTATATTTAAATTTAATTAGTCATTATTCTCTTTTTAATTTAAGATTTCAAATTAAAAATTTAGTTAGTATTTATTATCATTTTTTTTTCAAACATTCAACATATTTATTTTAATATTTTATTTAATATGAGTTTACCATCTATTTACAATTATAAAAATAAAACAAAATATAAAAGAATCAACCAAAATAGGCAGTGTTTCGTTGTGTTGTGGGTAAGTTGAGTATTTGTTTGTAAATATCCATTCCACCAACCAAGTAAATACACTTTCTTTCTTAATTGTAATTGTAGATAATTTTCAATTTATCCTTGTTTTGATATTTAAAAATATTTATTTAGGAATATTCAAAGTATTTTAATATTATACTTTATTAAATAATTCAACTTTCCAAAAATTCAAAAAATAAACTAAAAAATTCAAAAAACAAACTAAACAATATTTATTTCGCACTTTCTGAAAAATAAAGTGATGCCTCGGATATGGAATGCTCCTTGCACCCTGATTTGGCTGCTACATTGCCATTATGGTATATTATTTGCTGGTATGGCAAATAAACCCAAGACAATATTTTAAAACTAAAAATTGATTATTTTGGTTTTAAGGAGAAAAAAAATATTACCAAGGAATTTTGTCAGTAAATTAATATTGTTATATTTGGAATTCAATTAATTAATATTCTTAAAACTATAATCATAGCAAAATAAATTAAGTATAGTTAGTTGGAGGGCTGAAATTAAAAATAGAATTATAGATTTGAAGGATAAAGCATGAACATTTAATAAAATTTGAATTAATCAGCAAAGTTATAAACTCCCGTCAACACCAAATTACATTACCTAAATAATATATTGATGTCAACAAATTTTGATGATATTAGATAATTCGTGTTAAATAATAATTTACGTGTTTTAATTAGCAACATCTTCTTATGCATAGTTCCAATAATATCTCCAATCAGAATGATGCCTGAGATGCATATAAAAATTAACTTTAGCATGCAAAATATCAATTCCAAACTTCTCAATTATTATATAGTTGAAATACTCAATGTACGTTAAAAAATTTAATTGACTACCCAAAGTATAAGATATGATCACCAATAAATGCATCATAAACCAAAATAAACAAATTATAATATTGAAATTCCTGCACGCCTTTCTTTCTTCTTCCTCTCCTATATGTTGTAGAATGTTGGGCTACAAATCAAAATAAGATTGGGAAAATATAGTAAATCACAGTATTTTTAATTTATTACTTAACTAAATAGTATAAAACCGACAGTATTAAACACATTCCTGCTGGAGTTATAGCTCCGTTGTTGCTGCTACTATAGCTCAGACGCTATCGTTCCTTCTCCAGAAGCATCTAATCAGTGTTCTAAGGGTACCGATCAAAAGCTCTTACGCCGGTGAGTCATTCGTTACTCTTAAAATCTTCATCAGACCGCCACATGTTTGGCAAATATTTGATTGAAATTTGAATCGCACAGCTAAGAAATCTAATCAGAAGTTTTTCGTTCATTTTGTATTGATATACTTGCTTTTGACATGTTTCCAGCTGGTGTCCATCGATTTACAATGAGTGGAGGGTCTATTAAGGGTGATGACGAGGATGTCTCAACGGGAATGAGAGAGAAGAAGAGAAGGAAGAAGATGGTTTTTTACAAAAAATTATATATTAGTCCTTGATATATTTTTTATCTTTTTAGTTAGGTCATTAATGAATTAAAATGTAAAAAAATTTATTATTTAAGTGTTTGAATGTAGAAATATAGTTTAAATATTTATGTGTATATAAAAAAGCAATTTATATACTAATTTACATCATATAATAAGGTATGTAAACATTATTATTTTTATAATATTTTACATACTATTTTTGGCTAAATAACTAAGTATGTAAAATTAGTATATAAATAAATAAACAGTATGTAAAAATTGATATTTAATATTTTTTAGTATATAAATATTTGTTTATATAATGAGTTGTTTGGTGTATAAATCCAATATTTATATATTAAGAAGTATATAAATTATCATAAATATATATAAATTGATTTCTACCTACTCAATAGTATATAAATCAATATATAAATTTATTTTTATATAAACATCAGCAATATAAACTTGATTTTTGACTAAACAAATAATTAGTATGTAAATAAATAAGTAGTATGTAAAAATTGATACTTATATACTCTTCAGTATATAAATATTATTTTTTATATACTAGGTTGTTTGGTGTATAAATATAATATTTATATATTGAGAAGCATATGAATAAATATAATATTTATATATTGAGAAGCATATGAATTATTATAAGTATATATAAACTAATATATGTAAAAATTGATATTTATATACTAGTCAGTTAGGTTTATATGTTATATTGTTTGACTATTTATATATTGATGAGTATGTTAAAATTAATTTTTTACTGATTTATATATTTATTATTTGTTTACATATAATATGTAAAAATCAATTTATACAATAAGAGTATATAAATATTAATATTCTTTTGTTTATATACTTATTTATATATTTGATTATTTGTTTGTTTGATTAAAATTAAATTTATATACTAATAATTATGTAAAAGTCAATATTTATTAGTATACAAATTAGTATCAAAATTTAATTTTGCATATGTAAATTTTTGAGAAAAAAAAAGAAAAAATTAAGAATTTTTAAAAAATAAAAGAAAAAGAAAGAATAAAACGTTGATTTGGAAGTGAGACGCATATATAAATTTTAGACATATAGAACAAATATTATGAAAAAAAAAAGTTGGAGATTGGAAATTGGAATTACAGATAAAGGTAGCGTGTGGAATAAGGAGCATAATTAAAATTTTCAATTTTTAGAATAAAAAATCTGCTATTCAGTTCATAGCTTATGAAATATAAAATTAAAAAAGTTATATAGTGGCCATACAAATAAGGAAAAGAAGATGATATTCTATTCTATGCAAATATAATAGTAAATCGTTACGTTAAAAATTGTTGAAACACATTAATGGTCTAAATAAAATCAATGCTAGAATAAAGTAAACTTCCAAAACTTATCATTACAACAACATATATACATTGATTCATAAACACACAATTTTTAACCGACTAATCAAGAAAAATCAAATTGAAACGCTACAACTGGTTGAACTGATGACCTGTTACGCTGTCAAATTTATATGCTGAATGATATTTATAAACTTTAACTATAATCTTTACATATTATATACAACATTTAATTCTAAATATACAACTTTTTAAAAATGTCTAGAACTAATACATGTCATGAATAAACAAGGTTAACACAACAAAATGGCTACCCTGAAAATTTTGGTTCCGTGATGAACAGTACTAGTTTTGGCAAAATCTATCTCAAATACTAATACCTGATGATCAAATAACCAATTTATTAAGAATTTAATTCAATAGTCACTAAATTTGAATAATTAAAAATGCATAATAATAAATAGAAACATCAAAAGTAATTCGTTATAAATATATCAATTATTCTTAAATACAATTCAACATACATATATTCATTATTTGATTGTTGAGTAAATAGATGCTGTTACTTCATAATTTGAAGTATGTAATTTTATTGTGTACCGGACTGTTATGTTTCATATTATCTGTATACTGTTTCATTTTCATATTAAAATAACATTTTGTATTTTTCACTAAATTCAGCTTGCTTTCATGAATGTACATCTATTATTGCATTTGAACATATGTCATGTGTAAACATAACTTAATTGTATGAAAAGGTAAGTTTGTGTGAATTTTAACTAGCTGTGGCAACCGCTACACGTGTCGCGACCGCTACTGTACTCTGTTCCCAATTTAGAATCCCTGAACAATCTGCGAAGGTGGCTACGCTTTCTATGCAAAGAAACATTATCACGCTTTCTTTCTCTTCAAACGATCATCCAATCTCCAAAATCATGTAGCACTGCCGAATTCACTGGACGATCATCAAAGCTTCTGACCTCTATTTGATAATTATTGTTGGACTAAAGAAATATTTTAGAGAGATTGTTTAGAGAGAAGTATGAAGTATTATTGACGGGGAAGGATACCCCTATTTATAGTGAGTTTAAGTATCCTTACACCTATTCTATTGGGCTGAGGTCTAAATAATATTTTATGGACCAACAATTATTGACATTATTAATGGCATTGTTGGAATTTTGTTTGCACTACGTCCATATTTCCCACAACCAAAACAAAACAATATGTAACTCTTTGTACTGAATTTGTCTAACCCTTCTCCTAAGTTTGAATTTAGAAAGCAAATAATTGAGCAAAATGACCAAACTAGTATTGTGGTCAACTTCAAATTTTGCTGCCCACCTTCAAAAGGAATTCCTCATCATAATACTAATAAGTTTATAAAAGGGTCAAAATCTAAAACCAATGTTTAAGAATTAAATGATGGTTAGCGATCATCCAAGCTCCCTCCTCCAACAAGGAATCCTCAAACTTGGCCAGGAAAAAGCTATTATCCAATGAGTCTCTTAGTCTCTTTGAAAAATAACATAACCAATGTTTCTCCCTAATAGGAGTTTCCATCCAAGGCTTGCACTAATTATTTAAGCTCATCATCATCCACATCATGACCTTCCTCCATATTATCTTGAATGATCGAACACCATCTGCAACATCAGGAATTGGAAGGAAGGCTTCCTCCTCCACTTCTCATGTTCCTTATGTTTTCTTCTGTTACTTTTAAGGAGCTAGTCATATTCTTCCACCTATAAAAGAGGAGGAATGCAGATAAAATCTAAGCATTGAGGTTTGGTAATAAAAATTTAATATCGTAAAATGACATCAATTATCGTACATATTGTTTTATAAATTTACTAGTATAATTTTCTATTTTAATTGTAAAAAAAAGTAGTATAATTTTCTATTATATGTGAGGGCAGTATTGAGAATTCAAAGTTCACACGTCAGAAAGACAGGACACAAAACCAAAAGGCATCCATCTTCTCGAAACAAAACTTAATTGTGCAAAAAACCTGAATGTCCCAAAAACTCAAAAACTAAAAACAAAACACAATCCGCCTCCTCTCCTTTCTTGCTCTTCAACCACTACTACCCTTTTCTTTCTCAGCTTTGAGCTGCAATTCCAGGAACTACAATTCAACTTAATCAATGTCTCCCTAAGTTAGACTCTACCCATGAAAAATTTGTGCCGGAGGAGCAGGGCTATCTTTACCGGCCGTTGATTCTCCATCAACCCTTTACCGTCGCCCCCATTTTTCTTACAAGGTTTCTTTTTTTTCCTTTTTATCTCGTTTGGCTGTTGGTGCTTTTCTTTTTCTTCTTCTTGTCCTTATGATTTTCTTTTTCTATGGACTTGTAATTTATCTATGCATTCAGGTTATGCTAGTTCATGAGGGTTATTTGTTTTATAATTCTTGTATGCTTTGTTTTTTTGAGACTTTTATTGTGTGGGAGTAGCATTTGTTTGTAACTTCAATGGCTAATGGCTCCTAGGGCTTTCAAGATTTTCTACTTTTTCTTTTAGCTAATGTGTTGAAGTAATTTAAAAAATTTTCAACATTGGTATTAAGAATATTTTAGAATTTTGTAAATTGAACCGAAATCATGTGCAATGGGAAAGCTGGATATGCTATATGTTAAAGTTTAAAGCTTTTTCTTCATCAGCCAGCTAGAAGCATTTCAGTCCTTTGATAAAATTTCATGACTTTTGTTACCCGTCTGACGTTTAACCACCGGTTGCGAATCAGTCCTTGATTAGTTCCACCGAATCATTGAATTATACTCTAGTGTCTGCGCCTAATGTTGTAGGCATGAATATTGGAATCTCCCAAAGTGATATTTCTTAATTCTTGATGTTCCATTGTGTCTTATTGTTCAGATATGGCTGCTCTTTAAGAAATTTTTAAATGCATGTCTTATTTCTTTTAATAATCTAACCCTCCATAAAGTTTTCAGCTATTATGTGTTCGTGAAACATAAGTGGTTCATATTTGTCAAGGTGATATAGATGTGGGGTTTCTCGATTCCCTCTTGGTAAATGGAATCATCGTAAAGTAGGTTAAATTACCCCTGAAAAAGCTTGAATTTCTAAATGGATTCATTGTATTTAAAAAATTGGATATCTGGAGTCTATTTGTCGGCGGCAAAGATGATAGCTTTTTGAGGAATTTATTTATTGCATTTTGAATTATCAATGGTGTTTTCTTTGGAAAAAGCTTCGTTCTTTAGGTGATGTATATTTTAGTACATAGCTCTATTCATTTATTGCGTTTTGATTTTGCGGGTACTGCTATTTCACACAAATTCACGGAAGCGGTTAGATCTAGTGGGTTTCATATGAACAAAGCTGAGGTCCACCAGATTCAACAACTGACATAAGTTTGGGTTCACTTTTGTTCTTGTGAAATAAATTTATCCTTATTTGACTGACTTTTGATCAAGATTAGTTTGTTAACTTTTGCGTTCTTTTCTTTTCTTTGTTTTATTTTACTTAGGTTTCTTTCGTTTAAACATCTGTCTTGTCCATCATTTATTGGAAGAATCAATGGCAAGTTCCTTCAATCCTCAGATTTTAGTGGATAAGCTTGCCAAGCTCAACCATTCACAGGCAAGCATAGAGAGTATCCTTTTGATGAGGACAGCGGATAATACTTTTGTTCTTCATTGCTGTCTGAGCTAATTTTATTTGCAGTTTTCACTTTTCATCTTCTTAGAGTCTATTGATATCAGAAATGGAAAAAATGAAGACTGCTAATGCATTAGTAACCTAAAAAGGAAATGAGCCATTGTTATGGGACTTTAACAGGAACACCATGAAATTCTAAGCATTAAATTCTATCCCATGTCTTGTGGCTTTATTTTTTACCACTCATGGATAATAGGTATTAAATAGACATTCACCTTTTGTCATCTATAATGTGTAACTTTCTTTAAAGCGTGAATTTTGTCGCTTATGTGCTATTATTAATGCAGTTAGCTTAGTTGAATTTCCATATGAACTACACACATTTAATTTCGTGATTATTGTTTTTCCTTTTTTACCATTAGTATATGACAATATTTTTTGTATATGGAATATATTGGCCCTTAATTTTTTTTTTTTTTTATTACAAATCATATAGTGTGTGACCTTTTTTAGAGCGTGTTGTCGCTAATTTCCTATCCTTGACGCTCTAAGCTTTGTCTCATTGGTGTATTTTCCATATGAATAAAGCAAAGCAAGTTGTTGAAACCTGGGCCAGACAATTTCACTGTTCTCCACGTGAACAGAGACTGGCTTTTCTATATCTTGCAAATGACATTTTGCAGAATAGTCGTCGAAAAGGTGCAGAGTTTGTTGGTGAGTTTTGGAAGGTTCTTCCAGATGCTCTTCGCGATGTTATGAATAATGGGGATGAGGCTGGAAGAAGTTCAGCCCTAAGGCTGGTAATTAATGCCTACTCTTACTATATTTTATTTTATTGAAATAGGTGTTCGTACGTACAGTTTTATGCCTTTTGCCACGTACCTTATCCTAGGGATGTGACAAAAAAAGAACTAGAACCAATTTTACATTGATATCATTTAAGTTCTGCTTTGTGTATATTTACACTAAAATCATGTTAGTAGAGCAAATAATGCTATTTCTAATGTTTATTGTTCAACATCAGATTGGACATGGAGGTAATCTATAGCGATGGTATTGTGGTGTGGTATTTATTTAAGCAAATGTGTTGATATAAATTTTTGAATTTGAATACAACAAAGTGAAGGGAAGTCGATGATAGTTTGTCCTTTTTATTGATAAAGATGATTGCAGTTGCTGTAATAAATGCATGATAATAAATCACCGTTATATTGTATCACATGTTGTATGATGAGAGTTCAGCCTAACATTATGCTATTTCAATGTAGAGATTCACCAATCATCTTGAAATGGCATGCATAAGCATGAAAGATGATCTGTATCTTATAAAATACACCTCTAGCTTATTAATTTCATTAATATCATGCATACAATGTACTTTGTTAAATTGTTCTTTCTTTTATAGAATTATTATTTGTTACTGTTGATTCAAGTGATTTTATTGATGGCCTTGGGGAATTCATGGTAGTAGTGGCAATCTCAGCCTAATTTAGTGTGTTTATTTTGATTTTGCAACATTGTTTTATTTCTATTATTGTTTCAGATTTCGTTAATATCTGTTTACTCAGTACTCGGTACAATCCGCACTTTCTTCTCTTTATCTTAATTGACCTGTCAAATATCCTCCAACGTACATTCAGTGCCTCTTGATTGTCAGTGTACTTGATAGCCCAAGTACATGTTACCATTTTGTTGGACCCAGATTGGACCAGTCCTACTAGGAATCAGCTAGCAGTTCAAGTTACTTTCGGAAACAACCTGGAAATCAGCCAAAAACTGTGGTTTTAAATTATCCCCGTTGGTTGGTCGGTTTAAACCTGGAAAAATCCGGGTTTGTCAAAATTATGACTTTGGAGTTAAAATTTAAAACAAGCAGCAGAATCCTAGCTGCACCATCATCTCCCCTACTTGTCTTCTTCGGTCTGGGGCTCTTTTTTTATTTTTATTTTTTTTAATGGCACCAAGTGTTGCTCATTCTATCATTTTCATGAAATTTAGATTTCACATATATGATAATTTGAATGGCAAAATGCTGTCAATCGATCAATTAAGTGAAGAATAAAGAAAGAAATTGAATCTGGATATAATGTTGAAGAGATCAAAGAGATCAGTCAATTGGCCAAAGAAATCAACGGTTAGATATATTTCCCAATCAAAAAAAGGAGGCATCAATGGTGAAGAAAGAGAAAGAGCTAAAGATTCTTTTTGAAGAAAGAAAGAGCCAAAAGGATATACGTGCTTTGATATTTCCAATATATTCATTAAATGAGAATGCGGGTTTTATACTTTATGGAATCCATATTTTTCTTGCTACATAATTCACAAAATTTCAAGTTAACCAAATTGACCTGGTTGAACCAAGGCCTGGTCAGTCTGGAATTATGTGCATCATGGAATCATGGGTTGCTACTGATGTGGGCTTCAGTTTAACAAGATGGTTTATTCACTTAGAATACCAACTTGTGTATGCATTTTGATTTTCCAATCATGCATGATTCACTTGGCTTCCACATTTCATGCTCTACCGAATATACATTTTCCCCCTTCACATATAGCATAGCAGTTTCATGAACTCTGTATTGTTTATATATACTTTACCATTATGAAGTTTATTACTTGAAATTGGCACAAAGTCTCGGCCACAATTTAGTTGGGAGCATGATGCTAATCTGATATGTATTCCATGTTTTCTTCCAATACCAATGTGGGATGCTTATAAGTTATAATTCCAGGTCATCCTCTGATTTCTAGAAGAAACTGCTGCTAAAAAATTCACAATTTACCATCACTTGCCTACAATAAGTGTGCAACAGTTATGCATTTTCTTAATTTATCCTCTGCTACAAATAGTCACTTCGTTTCTTTAATAGCTGAGATAATAACCTTTATATTTTGAAAAGATATGTAAAACTTGTAAGACATGTTTAGTTTGAGAACAGGTTTCAACTTCCTGAATTAGTTGTGTAATTATTACCTGGCCTGACTTTGTATTATTAATTTTTGGTGTTGTTTTTTGATGCAGATTGGCATATGGGAAGACAGAAAGGTTTTTGGTTCCCGTCCACTCAAGGAAGAGCTTGTGGGAAAGCACTCCGATAATAACAGAAATGGGAAGCATTTTGGGTTGAAACCGGTAATTGAACTCTAATTATTGAATTCCTTTCAGTTAGGCTTTTCTGTGTTCTGAACACCATTTATCTCCCACTTTGATTTGAACAGAAGCCGCCTGCTGGAAGTACATTGGACAAAATTATTTCAAGTTATCAAGTTGTTCATGGTGGCCAGCTGGATGAAGATGTCATAATAAACAAATGTAGGAGTGCTATTATCAGCCTTGAGAAAGCTGAGAAGGAAATTGGTGGCAATATTATTTCAGGTGAGTTGTCTATAACTGATAACTATTGATATTTTTTTGCATGTGTTGTTACTTCTCATTAAGTGGACAATTGGTAATTAAATATTAAGCATTCCAAATTTAAGAGCTGGATAATGTTGATGTCAACTGTTTAAAGCTTGATCATTTAATATTGAGAAAGAAAGAAGAAAGTTAAGGACTTGGCTACTACATTTCTAAATGCTAACTTTAACAATTCAAAAGAAAATGAAGTTGTATAGTGAAATTTGCATTTGTCATGGTAATTTGGTAATGATGATAAACTTTTTGGTGGCAATATAGATGGTGGTGCTGATTTTAGTGGTTTTGGTAGCAGAGGATTGACTGTAATAAGGAACGTAGTTGTTGGAGTTGAGACTTGTTGTGGTTATAGCAGTACAGGGACTATAATGAATGGTTCAAGTAGTTGCAACATTGGTATTAGTTTATGCAGCTGAGAGGCATGGTGATGGCATTGCTTTGGGCAGTAATAGCAAGTTAGCAAAAACTGTAGTGATGGTGAAGACATTGAATAAAAATCTTGGTGGTGGATTCTTTTATAATTTATTTAACAATCAATTCACTTAATGGAGTCTTTGAAACACTCGCTACTTGACATTTAAAATTTACCACTTAATAATCTTAGGTTGTTTGATGGCTGTTATCTCTCATGTTAAAATGAGAAGGGAATGTAGTTTTTTACTTAAAACTTACACTAAATACAATGTTATTGTCACTCTTAAACAACTTCATGATCTATGAATTTAGCATTATATTGTTCAGCAGTTAAAATAGAGCTCTTAAATTCTGAGTATTAAATTCAGTTTTACCAACATCACCTAGGTGCTAAGAACTACAATTTTATTGTACAGAGACTTATGGGAATTGTTCAGAGATTATAAATAAGCTTAACTAAATACATGTTGAATATTTGTGTTTATAGCAAATACACTTTCAATGAGAAATAGCAAATGCATGTTTTATTGTACAGAGACTTACAGGAATTGCTCAGAGATTATAAATAAGCTTAACTAAATACATGTTGAATATTTGCGTTTATTGCAAATACACGTTCAATGAGAAATAGCAAGTTATTGCAATACAGGTCAGGTATATCTTGCAATAGGGTATCTGATTTTTCTATTGGATTGTCATATTCAAAATGAAACAGAATTTTTTGTAAAGAATTTACTGCAAACTAATGTCATTTTTCCTATTTGTTTCCACATTTGATTTTTATCTTACAAATTCCTTTGCTCCCCTCCCCCCCTCCTCCTTTTTTTTTTTTATTTTCTTATTTATTAATTAAAAGTAGAAGAAAAAGAATAATTACATTAAAAAAAAAAAATGGCAATGGAGTTGGCTCACCATCAAGCAAATTATCTTAACTAATAATAAATGTATTTAATTTTCATTATACTTATAATTATTAAATGTTTATTACCTATCTTTTTCCACTATCAAAAAATACTTCATTTCGTTTATTATAGTTCCAAAAAAAAAAAATATTTTTATTTATGCAGTAAAACTTACAAAAAGAGTTGAAATAGAAATAGGCATGTTGCTCACTTGTTCTCCTCACATATGTGATATGCCACAAAAATGAACCTATGTTGAAAATTGGGCTAAACATTAACATTGCCTCTTTATTACAAGCAAAGGACAAAAAAGTGGTGGGCACATGTCCAAGTGCAACATTGTGTCCTTTCCCCTTTTCTTTATTCCTGTTATTCCCATTTAATGATATGCAGTTCCATTCTGTTAGTTGAGAAGCTTACTGTCAGTAGCACACTGTTCAACGATCACAATGATGCAGTTGGTCCACACGTAGTTTCTTATGTTCAAAGAATTTGAGGATGATGAACTTTAGCTGAAAACTCTCATTGTTTGAACTCCATTGGCTTTTTTGTGAATGTGAGAACTATTGTAAATGAGTAAATATGCATGTATTAGAAAATTGATTGAGTTGTTTGAACTATATATGGGAGTTGTCCAGTTGTGAATATAAAAAAATTGGCAGCCATGCCTTGCTGTAGACTTCATGTTACTTGTCACAAATTGGTTGGTCCCCTCTGAATAGGTATAGCTGAGAGATCAATTTTGGTTTTACTTGAACCTTTGTGGACATAATTGATATGTTTGATCAGTATTCATTAAAAGAAAGTCTGCATTCAAAAATTCCCGGTGATCTATGCCGCTTTTGTCTGAGCAATCCTTTCTGCTGAACAGGACAATTCCCTGGAGCTGCAGTTGTAGAGGAGTTTCAAGGGCACAATGCTGTTTTGAGGGATAGCATTGAACGATTGACAGTCCTTGAATCATCAAGGGCAACTCTTGTGTCTCATCTGAGAGAGGCTCTCCAGGAGCAGGTTTGTTAGGCAAACTTCTCTGCTGGGAAAAAAAAAAAAAAAGTTCGCCGTTATGATTATTTTGTACTTTGATGGTAGTTTAAAAAAGGATTAATATTTTTGTAACAGGAATCAAAACTGGAACAAGTTCGTAATCAACTTCAGGTTTGTCTAATTGTATTTCTGTTACTTAAGTTGAATACTATTATCTTTTTCACTGGTGATAATAAATTATGGTGAATCCAACATTATGGTATTTCCATGAAAATCATTAGAAATATAGGCTTGGTTGTTCTCATCATGTAGGTCTCTCTTGATTATGTAAAATGATCGATAGAAGGTCTTTTCACTCTCTGTCATGAGTTCTCTGAATCTAATGTTTTGAAAGTTGTACTTGTGCAGATTGCTACTCAATTGCTAGGTTTAAGTTTCTAACCTTGCATTTTAAGGAACTGATGGGCAGTCTCAAGCAATTTTTATTTGTTATCTTAGCATTTGACTGGTTTTTCTGATTTCTCCTTGTATTTTATCCGTTCACAAATTATCATTAGATTTGCCAATTGAAATTTGATGAAACATTTTCACAAAGAAAAAGGGGCCTTTTGCTTTCATTCATTATCTTGCTTTTTCTGGCTTGATATGGGAATTTGAGGTTTACGCTCTGGTTGTTTTCCTTTATTGGATTATATTTACTTTCAATCTACTTTCAGAGCTGTTTTGTTTGAAATGCTTTAAGCTGATACCTGTGGCCGGAGTGTGACATTGTATTCTTGTGTTGTGTAGGCTGCTCAGTCCCAGTCAGAGCACTCTAGCAATGTGTGCCAGCAGTGGCTGCATTCCAGCAATGTACAAAGTTCAAAGGAAGTTAACACATGCGCTGCTCCTCAAAGCTTTATACCTGGAGACAGGGAACAATCAGCTCCAGCAATGTACGTTGAGGAAGACCCTCGGAAATCTGCAGCTGCAGCCGTGGCAGCAAAATTAACTGCATCAACTTCCTCGGCTCAGATGCTTTCTTATGTGCTCTCTTCTCTTGCATCTGAGGGAGTCATTAATAATAAGCCAATAAAAGAATCTTCTGGGGAATATCCCTCTGAAAAAAGGGCTAAGCTTGAGAACGACCAACCTTACATACCAACTCAAACTCCTTTCCAAACGGCCACCACCACCCAGCCATTGACTTCAAATGAACCTCCACCTCCTCCATCATCACCACCGCCACCGCCGCCACTTCCACCTATGGCACCCTATTCGGTTCCACAGTACATGCAGACTAATGCTGTACCATACAACTACAGCATGTCCCAGCAGCAACCACCTTCTTCCTTGACTAGCTATCCAGGAGTTGGGACTCAAATGACCGGCATTGCTCCTTTTACGGTGCCCCCGACAAATTCATACCAAGGTTATCAAGGTGCCGATGGTAACTTGTACAGCCAAACGACGTCCATGCCAATGGCACCGATTTCCCGGCAGTAATGTACATTTTGCTGGGAATAGATTTAAAAATCTAATGTAGCCTTTAGTTACTTGTACCTTTGATTATACAACTGAATTAGAGTTGCACATAGTGAATGTTTGTATGTTTATGGCAGTGGCGTTAAGATAATTAGTTTGGATTTTTCCATTGAAATTTAGATTCTAATTGATTTAATTTGAGGCTCATAAATTTCCTATTGATTGTAAAAATCTTTTAGGTTCCTTATTTGTTTCTAATTTGGATATTAAATTTGAGATTTAGAATTTCATATTACGTAAATCCAAATTCATAATATTTATTTTATTCGTATTATTCAAATTCATGGGTTTGAACGTAGCAAAGAATGTTATGGTTTTATTTTGGTTCTACTTATTATTATTATTATTATTATTTTTGGGTGCAGAATTGGTTTTATGGACGTAGATGTCTTAAGTTTAATTATTACCGATTATACTGTTAGCACCTATTTAGTATATAAGGTCGTAGAGATATTTGATGTATAAAACTGATGTACAATGGTACAAGATCCATAAGTAATTTTTATATAAACAAATTTTATGAGATAAGTGTTATTAAGTTGACGTTATATTTTTAGTTTTTATTCTTTTGTTTAATTATTTGGTTTTTTAGGGATAAAAAATATAATATTTTAAAAATTTTGAAAAGTGAAAGATGAAACTATTAAATATTCTAAAATGAAGAAATTAAGAATTAAATTTGTTTTGGTAAATGGTAACAATTTGATAGATGAGTGGTTGTTAATAAATGAACATTATTTATTAATCTTTTTTTTTTTTTTTGTTGAATGAGTAAAAAAATTCAAAAAAGTATATATTCGTCTTTTCCATACTTCTAATGGTAAAAAGTCACATGAACTAATAGATGAAATAAAATAATATTATATATAAGTTGTGTGAATTTTATGGTAAAGAATATAAGTAGGTAGGGGGAAATGACATAATATTTGGAGAAAGAGAACTTTTTATTTCTATCAAAATCCAACGTTAAAAGTAACCTTAACCAAACCTACTTCATACCAACAACATTGCTTTGTCTTCTTTTTATGTTCACTGTAAAATCCTCGAACTTTGATGTATTTCATTTTTATTCAAAATTTAAAAAATTTTAACAAAATTTATAAGTTGAAAGTGAATTAAGATATACTCGAAACACTCATTCTCCTAATTTATGAATGGTAATTTTTGAAAAAATAGTATTTAATACTAGCACAAATATAGAAATAAGCTTATATTTTAAAAAACTCAAAATAGAAAAAAAAACTTATATTTTAGAAAAACTCTCAAACAAACATCACTTTAAATTTTTTTGACTGAATAGACCCTTATAAACTTTTTAGTCCTGAAAGGGTTTTTCTTAAGTTTTTATTAGACTAATGAAAATATTCTAAATAGTTTATGAAAATTTTACGAATAAAATATGAACATGTTAGATTGTTTTTTCTGTGATTGCTAGCATTGAGATTGTTTTGTGAAACTTAAATGAAATTGTAAAATTTTAAAATATTTTTAACAATTTTTAAATATGTTATGAACAGTTTATGAAAATTTTATAATATGTTATAAACAGTTTTTATGATGGGCTATTTTAAGCCGTTTTTCTTATAAAAATGTCTCTTTTAATCTCAATTTATTAAAAAATGCAATTTTGATCTCTTAAAAGATAAAAGGGTCCTTGTGAGAAAAAAATTCTTAAAAAAAGTTCCTTTTTTTCATCTTCCCTTATATTTTAAAACAGAATAAGTAATTAGCCTAATTAAAATAAGAAGAATTATAGGGGGTAGCACATACTCTAAATTTAAAAAATAAATGTTATAATGTTTGAAAAATTAATAAAATAGTATATTTTATTATGAAGAGACTAAAATATTCTCAAAAATAAATAAATAAAATTAATAAAATAGTATATTTTATTGTGGAGAGACTAAAATACGTTTTCTGTTATAGGTTGTTTTAAGCTTTTTTTTCTTATAAAAATTGACTATTTTAGTCCCAATTTATTTTAAAAGAGCCATTTTAATTTTTTTTTTAAAAAGACCCATTTTATTATATTCCTCTTATATTTTGGTATAGAAGAAATAATTAGCCTAATTAAAATAATTAATCAACAATTAGAATTAATTAGTTGTAATCAAGCCCATTATAATTCTTAAAGGATTTCGTCTCGATTCTCTTGATAAAAAAAGAAAAAGATTTGTTGGTTAAAATCGGACTATAGCTAGAGTTTTGGATTCTCTTTGCTCCATAGCAACTTTGAATGGTTATCTTCTTTGTTTAAATTTCTTGATTGCATTTATTTGTCATTTTTATGTTGACCAAATTTGATTTGTCTTGTTTATCCTTTTTTGGGCTCACAAAATATTAATGACATATATAGCTTGATGATGACCCAAATCATTTCCCCTTCCCCACAACAATCTGAGTAGGAAGCATCTCTGCAAAATGTTGGAGACTCTATTTTGGCCTATCCTAAATATATCTATGGTAAAAAGAAAAATAACTTTACTTAGAGGTGGCCACGGGTCGGGCCCGGTCACGGTTTGGAGGTGGGCTAAACCGTAACCGGCCCGTTGAACTGCCGGTTCGTAATTAACCGGCGGTTCGGGGGCGGTTAACCAGCGGTTCGAGAATGGTTCACAGTTTATAACTGTTACGATTCGAAATTTGTTGAATCTGAACCGGACCACCGACGGAATGGTTCCGGTTCGGGGCGGGACGAGTTGGTTTTTCCACGGGCCGAGCCAGGCGGGCCCAGCGGGCCAACCCGGCCATGGCCACATCTAACTTTAGGTTCTCAGAGTAATGCTATTAAAAAAGCAAAGAGAGTATTTGCAAAAGGTTAATGTAAGGTTATTTATAGTATAGATATAAGATGAAAGAATAAGGTATTGATGAGATGTGAAAGGGAAGGATTGAGGATGTTTTGGGTTTGTGCTACACATGAACAACATATACTAATTAGATTTGATTTGGTTACAAGTTGGGATGATGATGAGCATTAAAATGCTTTCGAGTTCCAATGGTTTTGGGATTTTAACTAAACAGACACAATGTCCAAACACATGCTCAGACAAACTCACCGCCACCTCCCAATTCCCATACACTTTCAAACACAAATAATATTGAAAAATATAAATATAGAAACAAATATTTTTAAACGAAATATGAAAACACAAGGCTGGGAAAAGCCCTCATCTTCTTGTTTGCTTTATCGCCTCCAAAAAGAATTACAAACTACATTTTACAACAAAGTTTTCAATAACTAAAGTCAGTCTTCAAATCTAAGTTTTGTGAGTTGGAGTCGGACATTCTGAAGCCTCAGATCAATTTGTTAAAAAAACAAATTTACTTTTAGGACAATTACCCATATCCATGCAACACTTTTTTTCTTTGCTCCATTATCTCTTTACAATCTCATACTCTTTCCATTTAATTAATTTTTTTAGTGCTAATTTATTTGTCGTCTTTGTAATTACAATTCTATTTACGCCACTACTCTGCTTAATTTTTTTCGCCAAATTATTTTAGTTTTTTTATTTAAATTTAAAAAAAATGTATCAACTCGAATCAAGTGCTGCTAGAGAAAAGGGTAAGGAATCCGAAATTCAAGAAATTTGAGACCAGACAATTCACAATTTATTTGATTATCCACTCGATCCTACAAGAGTTCAAATGTTTATCGGCGGAGTGCGATAAATTCGCCAACCAATTTTGATGACTTTACAATTGAGTAGTAGCGGCAAAATCTTGAAACCAACATGTCGCCACCACCATCATCGCAACAAAAAACACGGTATTTTTTTCACTCAATTTTTTTTAACTTACATTAATTTTTTTTACTTATTTTTTATTCGCTTACGTATTTTTTATTCACTTAATTTTTTTTTTACTAACATTGCTAACATTAATTTTTTTTTGTTACTTAATTTTTTTTTGCCTACATATTTTTTTACCTAATTATTTTTAACTTACATTTATTTTATGTTACTTTATAGTCCTGAAATTTAATCGGAGGAGGAAGTGGGGACACAACAACAACAATATTTTTCTAGGAAGCACACAAGTGATGTGTCTCTGCATTTTCGAAAGGAGTACGTCGGAAATGCCGAATATTTTCAAGTTTGCAAATATTATAATACCTGTTACAAATGGAAAGTCGGCAGAGGATATGGAACGATGAAGAGACACTTGGAACATAAGCATCCGACGGAATCTTGGGGAAAAAAGAATCCAAACGCAAATATTCGGGTACACATCTTTTAAAAATTCTATTTTTAATTTTAATGATAAGAATTATAAAAGAGGCTTAAACAAATTTATATGTGTTGAAAATTTATCTTTTTCTTTTGGTGAGAAATGTGAGTTCATGAAATTTTTAAAATCATATGTTAATACACTAACTAAAACTGTGGATAGGAAATACATTAAAAAAAATATTTTAACTTTGTTTAAGGAAATGAAAAAATTATTAATTGTTTAATTTTCTGCAATGGATGATCATGTCTCTATTTGTTCTAATATTTGGATAGATAATTGGCACAATATTACTACATGGGTTTATCTATGCATTACATTAATAATTTATGGTAGTTGCAAAAAAGAATAATTGTCTTTCGTACTTTTGACGAAAGACATATTGCCGCTAATATATACAAAAATATTCATAATATTTTAGACGAATATAAATTAGTCAAGAAAATTTTAACTATTTCTTTTAATAATGCTGTATTCAATACTGCATTTATACATCAATTAAAAGAACTGTGCCAACCAAACGTTGGCGGAAAATTTTTTTATATTAAATATACATGTCATGTTTTGAATTTGTGTGTTTAATATGATTTGAAATTTTTAGAAGTACATATTGCTCCCACAAAAAACGCAATTAAACATTTATATAGTTATAATAAATTTATGAAAAATTGGTTTAGATTTTGTAGGAGTAATAATTTGATTCCTACAAATTTAGACGTGATGTTGTGCACAAGTAGAATTACACATACACTTTATTAGTACAATCATACAAATATAAGGATGCATTGTACGCATTTTACAATTTTTAGAAAAATCACGATATTGTGATTTATCTACAATCATGAGAAATTTGTGCAAAAATAATTAATTTACTAGAAATTTTTAATAATGCAACTAAAATATTTAGCTATATTTATAAATCCACCACACATTTTTTGCAATGTAGTGTCAATATAATTAATAATTTGCAAATGTTTGAGCATGACATCAGTTTAAAAGATTGTGTGGTAGAAATGAAAATTAAATGGTTATATTATTTTAAAAATATTTCAAATTTATATTTGGCTGCTGTTGTGTTTGATCCTAGGTGTAGAGTAGATGTGTTACAAACAATTTTAGAAGTTTATAATGATAATTTGAATTTACCTTTAGATGAACAAATAAATGTTCATAATTTAGTTAATGAAACTAAGCAAACAGTAAATGATTTATTTCTTAAACTTTCTAGTAATAACGCTTCAGCTATTTTTACTGACGTTGTCGGGTGGAAAATTGGTTCAAAATAAAATGTCACTTATTTATTTCCAACGTCAAAAAAGGTCGAGGGGGGCCGATGTAAGTTTCTATGCGAAACTTGATAAATACCTGTCCACAGAGTTTGAATTTTCATGTGATAAATTTCAACATCTTAGAGTGGTGGAGTAGGCACGAAGATACCTTCCCAATAATGGCGAAAATCGCAAAAGAAGTATTGGTGGCACTGGTGTCAATTGTCGTGGTGGAGCAAGCATTTAGTGCTAGTGGCTTACTGCTTTCCAAAAAAAGAACAAACTTAAGAGCAGATAACCTCGAAGCCCAAGCGTGTGTCGGCGATTGGGTGGCGGCTGATGCACGAAAACAATATGCTTAGAGTTCTTCCTCTAACAAAAGTTCCGAGGTTATTGAAAGCTCCTCCACTGCCAAAAATTAAGGTAACCAATTAAAATTGGAGTTGGTGAAATTAAATTGTGACACCCCAAACCCAAACTTAAGTCATTTTTGACGTCATTTCATGCATAACGTGCATTTTCATTTAAAATGCATCATATTTGATTTGATATTTGACTTGAATATGAGATATATGATTTGAATATGATAAGGAATGAAATAAATATGATAAAAAAGTTATGTTTTAAACTCTTTTACTGTCGGAAGACACAAACGAGGCTCGATTAGGGTTTTTGGCTTGCGCGAAAGAAAAACGTCGGAAACGCGGAAAATTTAAACAAAATGATTTTGAGATTTTACGATATGTTTATATATATGATTTTAAGAGTTTTAGAACCCTAAAACTATGAAGACGTCGTACGATTTCGGTTCCATAAAAATTGTCGGTGTTTCAAAGTCGGTTTAGGGCACCGACCGAACTGCGAATAATTTTCGATTTCCAATTTTGAAAAAACTTCAAACATATATTATACTTGTTATTTTTGAACTTAAAAATGAACCGAAATCATGTGCTGGACCAGAATAGTGGCTGGAATTAAAAGAAAACAAGAAGTGTGAGAATTTAGGGTTATTAGGATAATTGAAAGTTTTTGCTTAAAACAAAGTAGGTGGCGTAAAGTTGTGCTTTTGAACTTGTTCCAGAGGTTAAGAGGTGGCAGAAGAGAGGATTGAAGAGGTGTGAGAGGCAAGAGAATCGGGCAAAAATAGAAGAGAAGAGAGAAAGAAAGAGAAAAGAGAAATCATTGGGAAAACCTTCAGTTTCATGGCTGTAATATGTTCCTAAGAGTGTTAGGAGAAGTCTAAAAGTGATATGAAGGGAAGAGAGTGGTTGAAAATTGAGAGAGAAGCAAAACACAGTAGAGAGAGAAAACTGGTTCTAGGTTAAAAACAGTCTTGAGGAACCAACTTTAAGAGGTTATATCTTGGAAACCTAGCGTGCATGGGGGAACGGCCTGATGGTTCGATAGAGGAGGTGTAGAGGAAGAGAACGGTGGTCGTATGTCGCCAAAAAGCCACCGGAGGTGGACGTACAAACAGCTGGAAATTGGTTGGAGGCCACTGGAAATTAGGCAAAACAAAAGCAGAAGAGAGGAAGAAAACAATCAAAACGACATGCGGGCTTACGTTTTGGTCAAAGGAGGCGCGGACCAAAACGACACAGAAAGCTGTGTTTTGATCGTTATACAGTGGTCCAAAACGACAGCCATCTCTGCGTTTTAAGGAAAATAACGCGTCCAGCACTTGGATTTTGGTAAAATCCTGTTTTGGCCCCTGAACTTTCCTGCCTTGTGCAGTTTAGCCCTTCTGGGCAATTTTGCAAATATTATTCATTAATTTTTAGTCTTTTGACTTTATTTATTTATGTTTTTGCCCCAGAAACTTTTAAAAATTATATTTTTTGATCCCTCTTACCTAATTTAGGCGTTCTGAATCCGTTTTTGACCTCAGAATTTAATTTTGACGTCATTTTTAGCCGAAAACCTTAGATTAAAAAATTATTCTAATTAAAAATTGGATTTATTTTATTATTTGGTTTGATTAATGATTATTTTGGTTTTGATAATTATAATTATTATTAATTATAATTATTATATGATAAAATAGAGTTTGATAATTATTTTTTAAAGTGATATTAAATGATTTTAAACATATAATTTATACGGATTGAGTTTAAAATTCATGAAAAATAATATGGATTAATTTTGGAACTCAATTATTTCAAAGAATTAAATATTTAATCATTCATCATAGCATACATGGATTTCTTATTTGATTAATTGAATATTATTGCTATGTTATGCATTATAGGAGCGTCAAGTTCTCGAGCAGGACAGGATAAATTACCTGAGACCCAACCGAGCTCACAAGAGTCAGGTAAGTGTTAAACCCACTTACTCATGTTTATGATAATGACTTTCTGATTTGCCAAATATGCTACATTAAACTGTTTGGGCTGGTACTGAAGCCCGGTCACTTAAGATATATGAAAATGTGATTATATGATTTTATTGAACTTTTTGGACCGGTATTGAAGTCCGGTCAATTGGAATTATGTGATATATGAATTATGATGTTTTTGATTCCTGAGTCGGTACTGAAGTCCGACCAGTTGACTTATATGATTTTGATATATGGATATATATACTGTTTGGACCGGTACTGAAGCCCGATCATTGGATTATATGAAATATGATGATATGAAATATATGTTATATAAATGCATTTCCACAAGACTTAAATATGTTATGATTATCGTAGCCAGTATTTGCAAATTTCACAAAAGAAACCTACGGTTTCTATATGATTTGACGGAAAGACCTACATGCTCTATATGTTATAGGATGATCTTTAGATCTTATATGTTTACAGGTTGATCTTCGGATTCCTATATGATTATGAAATGACCGACGTTATTCCGGTCTTATGTGTTTATTGGCCAGCTATGGATACCTATATGCTGCGAAATTTCTGGGGTAACACTTGGTCGATAAATCACAACTAAAGAAAAAGGAAGGACATGCCATTATGCATCGTGTGTTTATATATGATGAATATGACCTGAAATTGTGCTGTTCTGCTATGTGTTGGTAAAGTGGCTTATATGTTGGCTTTAAATGGTTTTGGTTTACACTTGCTGAGTATGCGACTCATCAAAATCGCAATATATGTTTCAGGTTTACAGTCTGAGTGAAGTCTGATACTTCACTAGCCTATGCTCAAGTTAGTATAGCTGAAACCTAGGTCTCTCTCCCTCACACCACGTTATTTGTAAATGCTGCATATAGTTTTTGTTTATACTTTGTTTGTAAGGCATAATTATATGTTTTAACATGTAAAGTATAACATGTTATGTTTATATTGTCTTTTGGATAAAAAGGTTCAGTATAACCTCATTTTGGTATATGTAAATTATAAATGGATATGTTTGATATGTTAAAGGTAAATAGTATTTTGTAAGACTAATAGTATATGTAAAGTATAGTTTGTAATATGTTAAGTCAGATATTGGTTTAATACTGTTAATGATTGATATGCTTAATGTTTGACAAGATTAAAAGAAATTAATAAGTTATAAAAAATTGACATGTTTTATGACGTATAGGTATAAGTAAGATTGTTACATAAATGAAGTAAGAAAACTACGTGTGCTTTGATTTTTCTGTACTCCAAAGAAGATACGTAGCCAAAATAAGTTTTTTTTTTTTTCAAAATAAAAAAATTATTTGCAAGCCCAATTTTTTTCTATTTTTTTTCTCTAATAATTGAACTTCAATTGTTCAATGTCATTGTAATCTTCTAAGTTGTACGTAAATTTCATTAAGAAATAAAAATGTTACTTATTAAAATTATTATATTTAGTGTGTTACAATTTTTTTTTTCTGTTTACATTATTTTTTTATTTGTACTCAATTAAATTTTTTTTTTCCAAATTTCAATTACTTTTATCTTCGACCTACAAAATATATATATATATATAAATTTTATACATTCTAAAAAAAAAAAATCTCAAAAGTGGACAAATAATTTTTTTTCCTTCTTTTCTACCCAAAAATAATTTCTTTTAAAACAAAATTGGCCGAATCCAGCCGGTTACCCGCCGCCAGCTTGCCAGTTAATCGGCCCACCGTGGCCCGACAGTTCGGCAGGCCAGTCACAGTTCCACCCAAACACAACCCTTGGCCTGCCGGCCTGAGACCCGTAACTGGCCCGTGGCCAAGTCTAACTATCCATCAATATTTTTACAAATTCTTCAAAAATTCACCAAATTACCAAAAAAGGATTTTCATTGCATTAGGTGTTTCTGACGACTTTGACAGGAAAAATAAATTAGTACCAATCAATACCAGGCAATATAAGTCAATAAATGTCAAAAGAAGTATGTAAATATGTCAAGTCAATAAATGTTAATATAAATATATAAATACCAATAAAAAAACAATAAACTTCAATATAAGTCAATACAAGTCAATAAAGGTCAGTACATGTCAATATATATAATTAAACATTCAAATGTAAAGATTGAATACCATTTGGTAATTTGCACATTTCTTCCTCAAGTAGGACGACCATTTGGTAAGTTGCCATTGGTCACCGAAAAAGTTTCAATTATGGTGGAAACTCGCAAACTTTATGCTATTAAAAAACTTTTGATTCGAAAATTTCAAATATGATCTTACTTTCTCTTGGTTTCACCATATTATACCAGAAAACACAAAAATCTGTTCAGTTTCTCTCCACTTGGAATCAAAACTCTTGAATAGAGGAAATCAATGGAACCTTTAGATTGTTAGATGATCATCGAAATGTCTCAAAAATTAGCTAGAAAACTTCAACCGTTGAATGCTTTTCTCAATTTTTTCGGGTGGCCCAATCGACGATTGGTGAGGGTGATGGTGTCCAAAGACTTGTTGGCTTGAGCTCTTCCGTTTGGTGTGCAAGAAAAACAAATATACTTTTGGAACAATTAGCCATATGTATAGAACTTTTAAGAAATTTATTAGCTTAATAACATATAAGTTTAGAAATTACAAAAATAGCTTTTTTAGTCAATATAATTCAAAATTATTCAAAACATCCCCTCTAGGTATATTTATACATATCTCTTAGAATTAATCGACATGTCAATATCCTTCAATATTTTTAAAAATTCTTCAAAAATTCAATAGGTGATAAAAAATATTCATCGCTGTTGTTGGGTTGTTTTTGGATGACTTTTATTGACAAAATCAGTTAATACCAGTCAATACAAGTCGGTACAAGTCAATATAAGTTAATAACGGTTAATACAAATCTGTAAATACTAGTCAATACAAGCTAATCAATTTATACACAAGTCAATAAATGTCAATATAGATCTATAAACAATAGTCTAAAAAGACAATAATATCAATACAAGTCAATATGTATAAATAAATATTCAAATGTAAAGATTGAGGACCATTTGGTAAATTTTTCTCATATTCTTCCTCAAGCAGAAGGACCATTTGGTTAGATGATTTAATCAAGTTCCATCAAGCTAGCAAAAGTTCTAGATCTTAAAAATGGATTGATGCCCTGAATGAATAGATTAAGTCTATGAAGGAAAATAACGTATAGGATCTTGTCCTGTCACTAGCAGGTTTCAAATCCATTGGTTGCAAATGAATTTTTAAAGCTAAGAAGGATTTTCAAAAAGAAATGTAAAGATGTACAAAGCACATCTTATTATTAAGGGCTTTACATAAAATAGATATAGGTTATAAAGAGAATTTCTCTCCAGTTCAAGGCCCTAATTTGACTGTTTAAGGGTCAATTTTGCAATTTAATTATTTAGGGACTTGTTTGTTATTTTTTATCATCAGCTGTTTTCCTATTCTTATTGTATTTAAATTAGGCTTTGCCATATAAATAGGCTCTTTATTACTCTTATATATGTCGGATATTCAACTTATTCATATTTTCTATAAGACTCTGGCTTTGCGTTTCTTATAAAGATAGATTATTTTTTTTCTTATTTATCCTTCATTCTAATCACACGATATTGATTAAAGTTCTTGAATAGAGTCTAAATGTTATTTAACTTCTATATTTTATGTTTTATGTTTTGTGTCAGACTCTTTTATGATTATGATAATTTTGGTGGCATATTTTAATCTTAAGTTATATTAAGTAGATGTTAAGACATATTTTCTCAATTAGCACATTGATGAAAAAATTATATGATGCAACCGAAAAACTATGTTATGTAAGGCAAAGTTTATTGTTTGCAAATTAAAGATACCATCAATGGGCTTAAATCAACATCTTGACAATGGTATTACAAGTTTCAAAAAGTTGTTATCTCATTTGGTTTTGAGATAAATTTAGTTGATGACTGTTGTGAATATCAAATTTGCAACTCTGAAAGTCCAATCCAAGGCGAAGCCCATGAAGCTGCATACCAAGAACCAGTTCAAGTCAAGCAGTTTTCGAAGCCTACAGGCTACCAAATGTTGTTCTAGCCTTATTTTAAGATTGACATCACAGTTTCTCAGTCTCAATTGCAATTTGTCTCGAACTAAGAGTTTTTTTGGAGACAAATTGGTCAAGAATCAAATAAAAAACCAAGCAGAAGGCAAAATCAGCTCAAATTGGACTCAATTGAACAATACCAGCAAAATTGGACCAAGGTCAGAGTCAAAGTTAACGGTCAACACTCAGTCATTTTTCCAAGACCGACCACATTTTGCCACATGTTGGCGCATGAGACCCACGCGCCAAACTCTACCACTGCGCGTGGACTTCACGTGTCGCATGCACTATCGTCGTCGTTGGACACTGGCCAAACTACGAAAATCGGTTACTGGTTGATAAGTGCCATGTAGCATGTCACTTCAGCCACCATCTCACTGCCACCTTACTCCAGCCAGCTTCTGGCAAGTGTCTCCGCCTGCCATATGGCCTACCACATGGCACCACCTCCTTTCATCCTTCAATTATCATCTGCTACATGAACCAATAAGAAGCTACCACCTGGCACCACCTTTGTAGTTTGAATTTTGCAGTCTTCTTTCTCTTATTCTGGTTTAATTTTCTTCTATTTTGGAGTATTCTAGAGGCATCTATTTTGTAATATTCTTTACTTAGTTTTTAAATAAAAGAAACCTAACTCATACATTGAAACATCTCCTTACACTCCTAAATAGGCTTGCCTTCTCCCCTATAAATAAGGATCCTCAACCTTCATTCTAGACATAAGTTGATGACAAAAAGCTCTTGAAACACTTGGTTTTCTCTCTCTTGCCAGTCTACATGAGTTTTCTCTATCCTTCAGTCGAAAATTTGCTTTTTTAAGGTTTCATACATGCTTTTCATGATTCTGCTCAAATTCAATCGAATAATCAACTCTCAGGTATCATATTCTAACCTATCTTTGTCAATTAATATATTTTCCCTCATTACCTAAAATCACATTAATATGTAATTAAATCACGTTCCAGTGATTTGGAACTACAATATGCCCTGATCTCAAATTCAAATTGAGTATGTAGGCAGATATAAGGTTTAATCCTAGATTGTAGGCTTAATTAACTAAAAAAATATTCTTTTTTTTTTCTTATTTAATTGTGAAATTCTGATCTGTTTTATAAGAGGTTTAAAATCAATTTTAAATCTAGTTTCTATTTAGTTTACATTCAATTTTAACATATTGTTTTCTGTTTACTGCTTGTTTATAATTCATTTATTGCTTTATTTTTTACCTTTTTACGTCATTTTCGTTGAGTTTCTTCATGCATGAATAACATTTAAGTTATTAAGAGCCTAAATCACATCCAATGGAACTAAGCCAATTATAGATCTAAGACCTATCAATTATATTCACTTGATTATCGCTTCCTATTATGTTTATTTGAGTTTATAATGTGTTTATTTGTTGATTAATTGTTCATGCATCTTCCCATTTTCTCCTACAAATTAGACATCTTTTTTATCAAATTAATTCTTTTTTCTTAAATCATTTCTGACCCCACATCTGAAAATTTGGTCTCTGATCCGCTTTGGTATGAGGGACTACTGCCTTTTTTGCAAATAAATTTGATTTTTGCCCATTGTATTAACTGGAGTCATCTTCAAATTATTTTTTGTGTTTCTCGAGTCTTTATTTGTTCAATCCTTTTCGAAATTTGTTTTGAACTCGTATCCACAGTTTGATGATTCTGTTAGGGAGTTAATTTTTTTTTGTGCCGAATTTCCCATAAAAAAATTGTTTTCTTTCCTACTTAGGATTCCTAATTTTCATTTTTCAAGTCAAATTCTATTTCCTATTTAGGACTCTTAGTTTCCTTTTTTAAATTAAATTTTTTTGTATAAAATTCTAATTTAGTTTTTTTTAAAAATATTTTCTTTCTTCTTTTCCTTCCAATTTCCAAATGTTTGCATAATAATTAAAAAAAATTATTTTCTTCTCATCATGTTAGAATATTTATTTCAATTGTCTTGATTATATTTGATTGTGATTATATCTTGAGAAAAATCTAATGTTTTTTCATTCATGTATCATATTTAATTTATTATGTCTGATGAGTCATTTGAGATGATATTGATTACCTTCTAGATCGCGAAGTAGCGTGTACCCTAGACAACTCATTTGTACTAGGGACAACAACCAAAAACATTCAACCATATGAGGACTCCACCTTGATCCATTTGGATGGTAAGATGATTAGTAGTATTGTTGGACCTATTCCATATTGCACTTGTGGTTATGTATATCGCGTTTCTAGCTAGATGAGGTCCTTTAGCCCAGCCACCCTTATGATGCTTGTAGTTGACCATAGAACCTTTCTATCAGGATGTATGAACCATAATCCTTAATTTTGCATTTTTTTCATGTCATCCATGCATACATGCATAATGTTTGTGAACCCTGAGGTGTTAGTTGATGAAATCAAATCCTAAGAACTTTAGCCTTAAGCTAAACTTAATCTTGAACATCTCAACTTAGTATTTCACCTCTAGTCCACAAACTTTATCCATGGGCTTTCACTTTGAATGTTAGTCTAGGTCATCCTAATTGTATCCCATCACGTTTAGTTTTTGAGTCATCTTAGTTTAGTCTAATCCATCAAATTCATACACATTAAGTCTAGTTCACTCTATCATTAGTCTAACCTTACAAGTGTAAACCCATTTAATTTTGGCCCATCGAGTTTAGGTCATCTTTGGTCCATCCACACCTTTCTTAAGCCCTTCTATCATGCCTAAGCCTTGAACCATGATACACCTTGCCACAATATTACCTAAGCCTTAAGCCTTGAACCATGATATAACTCGCCAAAGCCTTACCCAAGCCTTAACCATTCAAACACCCATACTTTTATTCACCATTACCTTTTCCCTTCTACTTTATTCATTAATCATTCACATGGTCCATTATTATCCATACCTAAATTTCTTTCTCTTTGCTTATCAAGTTAGATAATGCACTTCTCAATGCCATTGACATCTGAAACTCTCATATACAAACCAATATAAATCCTTTCTCAAATGTGCACCATCTATTTAAACCCTTTCATCTGTTTCTTCTCAACCTTTCTATTTAAACACAATCCACAATCTCTCATTTCTTAATAACCTAAAAAATCCACTAATATTCCTACCTCAAGCTGGCCCAACTTTCACCCAGGGTACCCACCACTTAATTTTAAGGTAAGATATATTCAAGTCCAAGTCTAGCCTAAGTCTTTTCCATTTTATTCTTTCAAGTTATACATCGAGTCTTGTCTTCCCTCTTAAATATTATCAGTCTATCAAGCCCGTTCTCATTTTTTTTTTTTTTATTTTAAGTCACATTTAACCCATCATTAGGCCACATCTAGTTTGAATCTTTATCTTCTGATCATAATGCATTCATTGATTTTGAGTCTACATCATTAATTTGCTCTTCGAGTATATTCTTTATCCCTCTGTCATAGATCTACATTAAGTCCTTCAATAAGAACTCTAAGCTAAGTCATCTTCATCTATTCCCCTTACCATTATGAATATAAAAAAAAAAGCAAAAAAAAGTAAGAAAAATAAAAAATAGAAAATGCACTGAAAGGTTACATTAGGTTCAGCAATTAAGTTTTACTCATCAAGTTCAAGAGAGCAACAGGAAGAACTAGCCATGTAGCTTCCTTAAGGATATAGCAAAAATCTAAGCTTAGACCAATCTAGTTAAAGTAACAATATCTGATAGCTTTTGTTCAAACACTTTCCTTTTTCATAACCTCAAAACCTTTTCCATCCCCAAACTTGTGGGATCACTTATCTTCTACTTCAGAAGTCACCTTCTCCATTTGAAATCAAAAACACCTCAAAAATAGCTTTACCACCGTCTTTACCACTTCT
Source organism: Croton setiger (assembly GCA_948099555.1). Taxonomy (NCBI): domain Eukaryota; kingdom Viridiplantae; phylum Streptophyta; class Magnoliopsida; order Malpighiales; family Euphorbiaceae; genus Croton; species Croton setiger. The sequence goes on along the minus strand of CANUEY010161806.1, from coordinate 255 downwards.
TGAGGCTTCATCCATTCTTTTCATCATCTATCCAATACCCATACATACATACATACATACATACATACATACATACATACATACATACATACATACATACATACATACATACATACATACATACATACATACATACATACATACATAAATACATACATACATACATACATACATACATACATACATACATACATACATACATACATACATACATACATACATACATACATACATACATACATACATACATACATA